>PVKS010004007.1:0-97701 GCA_004027875.1 Aplodontia rufa
GAGAGAGAGAATCAATTTTTATTGAGTTTTTCACATGGTTTTCATTGCTCTGACACTTAGTTGTGTACGTGGGTGCTGGGGTTTGAACCCGTGTACTTGCACATGCAGGGCAAGCGCCATAACTGCCGAGCCACCACTCCAGTGGGGCTGGGGTTTGAACCAGCATCCTCGTGCATGCCAGTCAAGCACTGTAACAACTGAGCTCCAGCCCTGAGTTGACCTTTTAATGTGGCTTATGGGGTCCCTGCTTGGCCCTCCATCCTCCTCGTCCTCTTGCTGCCTGGGCTGGCTTTTTTCAAGCCACACACACCCCTTCCCCGCCCCCCCCCCGCCCCCGCCGAGGTTCCTGGGCATCTCCCTGCCTTTACACAGGCTGCTTCCTCTTCCCTGGACACTCTCCCATAGCCAGTTATACCCAACCCATTCTTCTTGCTTCAGTCCTCAGCAAACACTTCCTCCGAGAAGCCTGGTGTGACCCTCTGAGTCAAGGTCAGCTATTCCTGCCCCTGTCCCAGTAGCTTGCACGTTCATCTCCATGGTAACTTTATCACACTCTATTTTATAACTGCTGGGACCTCATGAGAGCAGTTTCTTCTTCTTCTTTATTTTATTTTTTTATTTTAAGAGAGAGGGACTGAGAGGGACAGTGAAAGAGAGAAAAAGAGAGAATCAATTTTATTTAGTTTTTCATGTGGCTTTTGTTGCTCTGACACTTTGCTGTGGATGTGGTGCTGGGGTTCAAACCTCTGTCCTCACGCATGCCAGGCAAGCGCCCTAACTGCTGAGCCACGGCTCCAGCCCCTTGAGAGCGGTTTCTACGTGCTGTTCCTGTTCGTCACTAACCTTTGACTTCCACACCCTGTCACTCACTGGGTAATCAACAAATATTGCTAATTCAATTATTTAATTAATTGGGGAGTTAGAGAGGGGACTATTGGCTTACTATCCAAATTTTAGGAGGAGGGGAAATATGGAAGCTTAAGAGGTAATATTATCTTTTTTGGGATATACTTTTCACTAGCATTTATTAAGAACTTTAGGGGCTGGGCTTGGTGGTGTATGCCTGTAATCCTATAGACTCAGGAGGCTGAGGCAGGAGGATCTCAAGTTCAAAGCCAGCCTCAGCCATTTAGCAAGGCCCTGTCTTAAAATAGAAAATAAAAAGGGCTGGGGGTGTGTGTGGTTCACTGGTTACATGCCCCTGAGCTCAATTCCTGGCACAAAAAACAAACAAACAGACAAAAAACCTTGGGGTGGGGCACTGGGGAGTGAAATGGAGTAAATTAAACTCCATGTTTGCATGTATGATTACATCAAAATGAACCCATTATGTTGGGTAACTATAATGCACTAATAAAAACATTAAAAATAACCTTATACACTTTTGGGGGACATTGGTACATGATCTTTATTCCACAAGCATTTGAGTCTGTGATGGTTCTGCTCCGAGGACACCCATGTGACTAAGCCTGCGCCCATCCTCATAAAGCTCACAAGCTCATGATCCAATGTGTTGAATCCTATAGTTCTCCACTGAAATGAGCGTTATTGAGGTAGATTGCTTAGGACATTTTTATTCCAATTGACACAGGATCCAATTGAAGCAGTCTTGAGAAAACAAGGAAGACTGAAGTTAGGGGCGGATCTGGCCTCAGGTGTGACTGGATTCTGGATTCAACGTTGTCTCCTGGAATAGACTGCCCTGTCTCTTGGTTCTTGTCTTCTTGGGGCAGGCACCTGTTACTGCTCTAGCAGCCTTGGGCCCTCTTATGGTGGCCTGGTGGTTGCAGGTTCATGTCTCAACGCTCTAAAGCCAGGGGGAGAGCAAAAACTTCTTTTCTGGGAGCTCCTTCAGGGTCCCAGTCATCTACCCTGACCACCTGTTCAGGACAGTGGCCTGTCCCTCAGCCAGTTGCTGCGGCCAAAGTCCCAGTGGTTGCCAAATGTTTTCATGCCTTCTGTGAGGGGTGGGGTCTTCCCAGAGCTCAGGGACTAAAAGCAGGGGAGGGCTGGATCCTAAATGAGAGCCAAGAGATGTTGCTGCAGGAAGTGGGGTGGAAGACAAATGACGTCATTCTCTCATCTTTTTTTGGTACTGGGGATTGAACTCAGGGTTACTAAACTACTGAGCCACATCCCCAGCCTTTTTTTTTTTTTTTAAGAGAGAGGGACAGTGGGGGGAGGGGGAGAATCAGTTTTATATAGTTTTTCTTGTGGCTTTCATTGCTCCAAGACTTCGTTGTGTACGTGGTGCTGGGGTTTGAACTCGCATACTGGCATATGCCAGGCAAGCACTATAACCATCGAGCCACCACTCCAGCCCCTTGTGACCTTCTTTTGTGTGTGTGTGGTACTGGGGATTCTACTCAGGGCCTTGCACAAGCTAGACAAGTACTCTACCACTTATCCACATCCCTAGCACTTTTAATTTTTGGGGACAGGGTCTTGCTAAGTTGCTGAGGCTGACCTCAGTGATTCTGCTGCTTCAGCCTCCAGAGTGGCAGGGATTGCGGGTGTTGCTGCACAGGGCCTTTCTAAAGTCCGAAGGTGTGGAGGTTGTCCTTCCCACACGCAGGGCTTTGGCTGGTGGCTCTGACATCAGAAAGAGCTGCACTCTGCCTTGGAAGGTTCCTTTATATCTTTTCCTTTCTTTCAGGAAAAATGCCTGTCCCTTCAATCACTCCAGCCCTTGCCAAGGATCCTTAAGGCTCCAGGCTGAGTCACTGCCTGACGGACGAGGTCAGTTCAGCAACAGCTGAATTGGAGGTCTCGCAGAGCGAGGCTGGGCCTGCCCGGGCTCCCTGCTTGAGGCCAGGGCAGGCTTCTGTCCTGTGCTCCTTCCTCTGCCCACACCGGCCGGCCTCCTGCAGGCTGGCAGACTGAAGGAGCAGGTGGGAAAAGACAGTCAGGTGACCCAGAATAACCCAGGTTTCCCGTCTGGGGCTCTGTCCCTGAGCCTGGAGGCGCCCAGCCTTCACAGGGCCTGGGGTCCAGTTCCTGTCAGCTCTGTCCGGCCCTCCCTCACACATGTTCCCCATGCAGGACAACTGTGCAACTTTTCTCTGTCCATCCAATTTGCATCTGGTCTGGGATTGGATTGTGCACCCCCCAAAAGATACACTGCAGTCTTAACGCCAGGTACCTGTGAATAGGACCTCATTTGGAACTGGTCTCTGTTAATGTTATTTAGTTAAGATGAGATTATAGTGGACTAGGGTAACCATGAATCTAGGGACTGGTGTCCTTATAGAAAGAAAGAGGAAACACAGACAGAGCGAAGGGACCCAAGGGCGCAGACGCTCAGGGAGCAGGCCAAGTGCAGGAGGGTCTAGATTGCATCTGCAAGCTGTGGAACCAAGGGCTGTCCACCAGTCTCCTCCCCTAGCGGGGATGGGGCCCTGCCAACACCTTAGTTTTGGACTTCTAGTCTCTGGAAGTATGAGAGGACGAATTTCTGGGTTTTGAGCCATCTGGTTTGAGGTATTCATTATGGCAGCCCTAGACAAGAAATATAGGAGTAGAAGAGAGTTAACAAAAGTGTGCTGGTAGCATGGAGCCATGAGACGATCCAGACGACCATGAGCTGAGAGAGTGGCGCATTCACTTCTCTCCATCCCCTCCCCACCCCTGCCCCTCCCCTCCCCTCCCCCTCCCCCTCTCTTCCCCTCCCCCTCCTTCTTGTTCTTTAAGGGGGGGGGGAGAGGGAGAGAAAATCAGTTTTGTTTAGTTTTTCATCTGGTTTTCATTGCTCCGACACTTGGTTGTGTATATGGTGCTGGGGTTCCAACCCAGGTCCTCCCGCATGCCAGGCAAGCAGGATTCTGCTCCAGTCCAAGCTTATTCACTTCTTAGCTGTGTGAACTTGGACAGGTTACCTTACCTCTCTGAGCCTGGGTTTGTACATTGTGTGTTGTCAGTAAATATTAGAATTTGTCTAGGGCCTTTGGCTGAGTGCGGGAGAGGATGAATATCATCTTTGAGCACCTGAAAGTTGTCATGAGGACAAGGCATTCAGTCTCTTTGGTGTGACAAGTACCTCAGGGGAGAAGGTAACTGAGGAGGAATAGGCTCAAATCAGGGCAGAGCTTCCTGTAATGAGACCTGCTCAGCAGTGCCTGGGAGAGGTAATGAGCTCCCCGTGGCTTGGGAAGATGACACAGACTGAAAGACTGATGAATGTCAGCAGGAATGTTGCCCACCACCCAGGGGGACCCTCTTTTATGACAGCCCTGAGATTTAACATGGAATTGCCAGATTTGGGAATGTGGGGATGGGTCTGCAGACAAAAGCCAAGGAACTGCCTTTGCCACTGATCGAGACAAGGGGACCCAAGCTGCTCGGCTGCAAGGCCCAGTGATGCGTAGCTTGGGCTTACAGAGAAGCAGCTTCAGGCCAACATGCCTGTTCACAGCCTCGGGAGGCCGGGGAGCCCACGGCACCACAAGGCCTGGCAGCTTCAGGACATCATGATTGCAGACCTTTAGACAGGTACCAACCTTCCTGGACCACCTGCACCATGGCAGAGGAGTGGCCCAGGGAGCTCAGGGAGGAGGTAGCGAGTGGGAGAGCTGGGGAGATGCTTCCTGGAAAGAGCTGGAAGAGACGGGATGAGCAAGACAGCTCTGCAGGGTGTGCTCTGGCACCAGCCAGGGAAATAGGAGGGAGGGCTCTTGGCAGGGCCTGGCTGTAGCCATAGTCCCTAGAGGCCTGGGGAGCCTCGGTTACCACAGCAGCCTCTCTCAGGCCTCTGAGAAGACACGGGGCCTCCCCCTGGACCTTTCTGCAGCACTTCCGGGCTGTCTGGAGTCCTGTGGCACCTGCTGCTCTGACTTCTCAGGAGTGCTTCCGCTCTTCTCTCCAACCACTGCCCTGATCCCTCTCCCCTGAACAAATGCCTGGCTCCTGAAACCCTCCCTACCAGCCTCTTCCTCCACCTTCCTCCTGTCATATGCCAGGCTCACCCTCTGCCTGAGCACTCACTCTCCTTTCCGTGGCTAACTTCTGCAGATCTTGAAGAGTCACAGCAGATGCCACCTCCCCCGGGAGGCCTTCCCCACACCCTTCCTCCCTGTTCCCACAGCATCTTGCTAACTGCGGAACATGTCTGTGTCCTAACTAGACTGGGAGCTTCCTGAGGACAGGGGACGAGTCTCCCATTTTTGTATTCCCAGCATCCGGTGATGAGTAGGTTGGCGACTCATAACAAATGAAGAAGATAATGAACGACTGCATCATCGTGTGCCACCATCACGGATAGAGTCCCTGCAGAACTGGGCCCCGCTGGGATCTGAGGAGCTACGAGGACCCAGAGAGATGAGGAGGACCGATGACTCCGCAGCTTGCTGCCTCCTCTTTCACCATGGCTCTGCTTCTGAAGACCCCGAACTCTGGCTGGGCCAAATGGGAGCTTGAATGGAGGGCTAATGTGAGTTGGGGAAGCTGGCACAGCCCCCCTGCCCAGAAGCGTGGAAACAGACTGAGAATCTGACAGCCTTGCGTGACCAAATGGCTCCCACGTGAAGATCTGCGGCTGCTCTGCCCCTCCTGGGCACCCAGTTAGGAAAAGAGGTAGGAGGAAGCTGAAACCCAGCCAAGACACAGGGTCAGTGAGAGGGAGAGGGCCTCCTCCATTGCAGGAGCTCAAGCCTGGGTCCCAGAAATCATTTGAATGTCCCTGCATTGTGACTGGTAGATATCAGCCCACTCCTCCTAGCCTTCCTCCCTGTCCCCTTCCTCCAGCAGCCACTGCCCATGTCTGTCTGTCTGTCTCATCTCAAGGCAGCTCCGTAGGACCCTGTGATGGTGGGACTCCACTTAGAGTTGCGGAAGATCCCTTCTCTGGATTAATTTGACAATTCTTTATATCTCCCCAGCTGGATTTACTCACTCTCTCTGCATGTTTTCAGTGGTTTCTCTAGGGGTTACTGATGCATCTTCAACTTTTCATATCCACTTAGAGTTAATATTGCATTACTTCATGAGCCGTTTTCAACCATGCACCATTATCACCACTGACCATGCCCTGTGTTTATGCTTTGGCTATCATATGTGTTATATCCACATACTTTATAAACCCCACAGGACAGTGTTAGAAGTGTTGGAGCGGTGGATCGGCGATTACGGTGCTTGCCTGGCATGTGCAAGTATGTGAGTTCAAACCCCAGCACCACGTACACAACAAAGTCTCAGAGCAACAAAAGCCATGTGAAAAACTAAATAAAAATTAATTCTTTCTCTCTCTTTCTATGCCCTCTTTCTTAAAAAAAAAAAAAAGTGTCTCTTCAATTTTTGTTATCTTCTCTCCTCCTCCTTTTCTTTCTTCTTTGTGGCCCTGGGGATGGAACTCTGGGGTGCTTTTCCACTAAGCTCCATCCCCAGACTCCCCCCCTTTTTTTCTGGTATCAGAGATTGAACCCTGGGGCACTTGAACACTGAGTCACATCCCTAGCCCATTTTTACTTTTCTTCTTGAGACCGGGTCTCACTGAGTTGCTTAGGGCCTCGATAAATTCCTGAGGCTGGCTTTGAACTTGCAATCCTCCTATCTCAGCTTTCTGAACTGCTGGGATAACAGGTGTGCACCGCTGCATCCAGCCCTCTCCTTTTTTTTTTTTTTTTTTTTTGGAAATGGGCTCACTAAATTACTCATTCTGACCTTGAACTTGTGATCCCCCCTCTCAGCCTCCCAAGTTGCTGCAGGAATTTTTCTTTAAACAGTCACATTTATTTAAAGAAATAAAGAGGAAAAATAATCAAATAGAGTTACCCAAATTTTTTCACTTCCAATAATCTTTTTTTTTTTTTTTTTATCCAATGCGAAGCCAAAACTTTATGCATGACAGAAAGTGTATAGATGTCACACTGAACTGCAGTTACCCTTTGGAAACACAAGTTCCTCACTTTCAGATGGCTACATTGTTCATTTCGTGGTAGCATTTACAATATCACTACTGCTGCTCTTCAGGACTGGGTCTGCCTTTTCTCCCAACCCATATGATTTGAAATGGCCACTTCTGCGTCCTTCACACCCACACCTGTTTCATCAGCCTCTTCTGCTTCACCCTCCTCTTATACAGTTGGAGTTGTGTGTTTTCTTGAAGTAGCATCACCTTGAACTTTAAATTTCTCAGCAGTCGGTAACAGCACTCACTATGAGAAATCCTCAATCCTGGCTTCCCCTAGAACTCTGTAGGTATCTCAAGCTGGGCTCTCGTAGATGTCTTGTAATGACAAAGAGAATATGCTTAGATTTTTCAGATAATGACTCTAGTAACACCTGTACCCTGTTGAGGACCCCATTTGGATGAAGCATCCTTTGATTTTGTTTTGTTTTTTGGTGACTGGGGATCAGAGGGATCAAATCCAGGGCCATGAGCAGGCAGGGCAAGTGCCCCACCACTGAGCTACACCGCCAGTCACTGTTCCTTCTTTTCTGCCCGACTCTCTTGCTTTGCTCTGGTTCCTTATTGACTTCGGCTGCTGCCAGCGGCTGGCTTGTTTGTGGTTTCTATGTGGAGTCTTGTTCCTCGAGCTCTGATCCACTCATCACTGTCAGATTCTGTTCCAAACCTGTGTGGAGAAAGTGGAACCCAGATGGTGGCTGAAGCAGAACGATTCTAACAATCTTCATTCCTTTTACAAGATTTGGGTTTTCATGTGGCATCGTTTCCCTGTGGCCACATCTTAGAATGCAGAAAAAATTTTAGTGTTTTTTTTAAATGTCTTTATTTCATTTTAATTTTTCAAGGATAGTTTCTTCTTGAAAATATTATTTTCTTTCATTTTTTATTTTTATATTTTTCCATGGGAAGGGTAGCTTCAACTAGGGAAAAACAAGCAAATAAAAAAATACCCCCAGTTTTCTTCACTTTGAAGAAGGTAGCTGTTCCATCATCTTCTGGCCTCCATATTTTTGGATGAGAAGTTGGCAGTAAATAAAATTCTTTTTTTTTTTCTAAAGAGAGAAACAATTTGTATTTAGTTTTTAACGTGGCTTTCGTTGCTCTGAGACTTCATTGTGTACATGGTGCTGGGGTTTGAGCTCACGTACTCGTGCATGCTGGGCAAGCACCATAACCTCCGAGCTACCCCTCCAGCCCCTCAATCAAATTCTTTTTTTTTTTTTTTCAAGAGAGAGGGACAGTGAGAGAGAGGGACAGTGAGAGAGACAAAGACAGAATCAATTTTATTTAATTTTTCATGTGGCTTTTGTTGCTCTGACACTTCATGGTGTATGTGGTGCTGGGGTTCAAACCTTCATACACGCACAAGCCAGGCAACCACGGTAACCACTGACCACCGCTCCAGTCCTTGAAAAAATTGATGTCTTTCATCAAAACTTGGAAATATTTGACCATTTTTCCTCCAAATATTTTATTCTGCTTCATTCTCTTTTCCTTTCCTTCTCAAACTCCAATTATATGTATGTCAGTACTTACGACATCACCCTGAGCTGCTGTTGTTTTTATTTGTTTTTTTAATCTCTTCTTCAGATTGAAGTTTCTATTCATCTGTTCTCAGGTTCACAGGATGGTTTCTATCCCACTCTCTTTTGTTCTTCAGTCCATCCATTGAATTTTTCTTCCTGAATTGAGATACTGCAGAATATTGTATATTTCTGTTCTTGAATTCCCGTTTGTTTTTCCCTATACCCCATTCCCAACTGCCCTGCAATTTGATTCTTTAAAAAAGTAAGTTTCAGCTGGGCACGATGACACATGCTGGTAATCCCAGCAGCTTGGGAGGCTGAGGCAGGAGGATTCCAAGTTCAAAACAAATCTCAGCAACCTAGTGAGGCCTTACGGACTTCGCAAGACCCTGTCTCAAAATAAAAAATGAAAAACGGTCTGGGGATGTGGCTTAGTGATTAAGTGCCCCTGGGTTCAATCCCTGAAAAAGTAAGTTTTATTTCTCTGCTGAAATGTCTTATCTTTTCACTCATTTCCTGGTCAGAAGGCTTTAATTTTAATGAAGTCCAATTTGTGGGGTTTCTGTGATAGATCATACTTTTTGTGTGGTAAAAACGCATCACTAAAACCAAGGCCTCTTCAATTTTTTCCTTATGCTATCTTATAAAATTTTTATAATTTTTTTCATTGTACACTTTGGTCTATGACCCATTTTGAGTTAGTTTTTGCAAAAGGAATGATATCTGTACCTAGATTAACTCCCCCCCAGCACATGCAGATCCAATTATTGCAGCATCATTTGTTGGACAGGCTGTCTTTTCTCCACTGAACTGACTTTGCTTTCTGTGTGTGTCAGTTACTTCTGGGCTCTTTATTCTGTTCCATTGACCTGTGCATCTGTTCTTCTGCCGATACCACACTGTCTTGCTGACCGTAATTTTATAATAAGTCTTGAAGCAGGTAATGCCATTCCTTCAATCTCATTTTTTTAGTGTTTTCATTTTTAGAAAATTATTATTGATTTAGTTTCCTTCATAGATATAGAATTATGAAATTTATCTTTTTTTCTTGTGTCAGTTTTAGTAGCTTGTATCTTTCAAGGAATTGGTGAATTTCATTTAGATTATCAGATTTGTGGGTATAATTGTTCATAATATTTCTTTAGTCTTTTAATGTCCATGATATCAGTACCAATAATCCTAATTACATTTCTTTTTTTTTTTAGAAGAAAGAGAAAGAATCGATTTTATTTATGTTTTCATCTGTTTTTGTTTCCCTGACACTTAGTTGTGTATGCGCTGCTGGGGTTTAAACCTGGGTCCTTGTACACACCAGACAAGCACTCTAACTCTCAGCCACCGCTTCAGTCTCCTAATTTCTGATAATAATAAATTGTCTTCTTTCTTTCCTTTTTGGTTAGCCTGGTTATTGTTCTATAGATTTTTGTGTGTATGTGTGCCGGAAATCAAACCAAGGGCCTCATGCATTCTAGGCAAGAACTCTATCACTAAGCTATGTCCTCAGTTTGATCTATAACTTTTTTTTTTTTTTTTTTTTTTTGGTACCAGGGATTGAATCTGGGGCACTTAACCACTGAGCCACATCCCAGCCCTTTTTATTTTTTATTTAGAGACAGGGTCTCATCTAGTTGTTTAGGGTCTTGCTAAGTAACTGAGGCTGGCTTTGAACTTGGCAATCCTTCTGCCTCAGCCCGCTGAGCCACTGGGATTACAGGTGAGGGCCATGCCTGACTTGTCTATAACATTTGTTGATGTGTATTTATTTGGTGGTACTGGGAATTGAACTGGGGCAATCTACTGCTCAGTTACATCCCTAGCCTTTTAAAATGTTTCTTCTTTTTTCATTTGGAAACAGGGTCTCACCAAGTTGCTCAGGTTAGCCTCGGACTTGCAATTCTCCTGCCTCAGCCTCCTGAGTACCTGGGAACACAGGTGTGCACCGTCATGCTTGGCTTATTGATTCTTTTAAAGAAAAAAGCTTGAGATTCATTTGTATTCTTTATTTGCTATTTTTTCAGTTTAATTGTTTTCTACTCTTTGTTATTTCTTTTCTTCTACTTGCTCTAGGCTGAAATTGTCTTCCTTTCTTTCTTTTTTCTTTATTTTTCAGTGCTGGGAATTGAGCCCAGGGCCTCACACGTGCTAGGCAATTGCTCCACCACTGAGCTACATCTCCAGCCCTGCTCTTTTTCAGTTTCCAAGGTGGAAACTTGGAATTCTGATTTTAGACCTTCCTTTTTTTCCCTAATATATAATTCAAAGGTATAAATTTCCCTCTAAGCATTATTTTCAAGGCATTGAACAAATTTTGAAAATTTGTTTTCATTTTCAAATAGCTCAAATGTTTTAAAATTTTTCCCTGAGATGTCTTTGACCCACGTTATTTAGAAGTGTATTGTTAATTTTCCAAATATCTGGGAATCTTCCAACTATTTTTCTATTATTGATTTATATTTTAATATTACTGTGATTTGAGAACATTTTTTTCTTTTTTTTTTCTTCCTGCACTGGAGATTGAACCCAGGAGTGCTTAACCACTGAGACACACCCCATTAATTTTATTTTTTTATTTTGAGGCAGGTTTTCACTAAGTTGTCCAGGCTGGATTCAAATTTGCAATTCTCCTGCCTCTGTGTTCCAGATTGCTGGGATTACAGGCAGGTGCCACTATGCCTTGAGAGAACATACTTACAAAGGAACAGGGTGTATCCTGCTATGCTGTGGGAACTCTAGTTTTTGTTATATGTCTCCAAAATGTGTTGATTTTTTAAAAAAACCTTTTTTTCCTGGGCAATTAACTTCAATCTCTCCTCTTGTATGGCTGCCCAAGTCTCAGCTGAGTTCTCTGCTGAAGCATTTTCCACGCATGTGCAGTTCAGGGTCAGTCAAAGAGGATCTAGAGCTCTTTCTCTCCAGCTCTCTCCTATGGATTCACTGTTTCTTTTTCCAGGGCCTGTAGTTGCTCTAAATTTTATCCTCTAATTTTTTTAATTTTTTAATTTTTTAATTTTTTGGTACTGGGGCTTGAACCCAGGGACACTGAGCCACTGGACCATATCTCCCACCCTTTTTATATTTTTATTTGAGACAGAGTCTAAGTTTCTTAGGGCCTCACTCAGTTGCTGAAGCTGGCTTTGAACTTGTGATCCTCCCGCCTTAGTCCCCCAAGTCACCGGGATTACAGACGTGCACCACCACATCCAGCTGTCCTCTAGTTCTTTAGTCCAGGAAGACAACAGTTTCCCATCTGTGCTGACTATGCCCCATCTCCAAGATCAAGGCCATAAAAAAAATGGGTAACTCAGAGGTAGAGCACTTGCTTGCATGAGCCAGGCTCTGGGAACTCATCCTCAGCACTAAAAAGACAAATTAAAAAAGGAACTCTCTACCTTCCATTTCCTTCCTCTAATATCGACTCTCAGCCGGTGTACTTACTGTTATTTTCAAATTCCACTGCCTCGAGGACTTGCTTTCTCCTTCTTCTTTTTATCTTTCTTTTTAGTTTATTTTGTCATGAATTGTCACCTTCCAGGCATGGTAGCAGACACGTGTAATCCCAGCTACTAAGGATCACAAGTTTGGGGCCAGCCTGAGCAATTAAATGAGACCCTATCTCAAAAAAATTAAAGATCTGGGGGTGTAGCTATAGGAAGATCAATTCAAGAGGATCTTACTTGGTTATACTGGAAAAGAAACTCCCAAAGCCAAGGCATAGGAAAGTAACATCACTGGTTTTGGACACTGGGCTAGCAGAGCCCAGAACTGGCATTCAGGCCCAGGCCTAACCAACCCCACTGCGGCTCGCGCCTCCTGTTATACTGATCTGTCTTTCACTTTTTATTTGCCTGCGGAGAGTCCCAGAACTTCTTTCCGTAGTTCAGGTGACAACAGCAGGTCTTCCGGCGTTGGAAACCACTGGCTTCCCTTTGCAGAAAATCCATCCTGATTAGGAAGGGGATTTTATTTACTGCCTTTCCTACACTCTCAGTCCTGTGAAAGTACCTTAGCAAAGTGTGCTGATTTTCAAGTTAGAGATACCCGGGTTCGGATTCCTCCCTCTCACATAGCTGAGACTCGGAGCAAGACACTTGAGAGTCCCCAGCTATAAAATAGGTGAAGCAAGAGTAGTGACCTCAAAATGTGGTGCTGATTAATGAACTAGCTCGTGTGAAATCCAGAAGACCATGCTTGAAGTACAGTACGCGCTCATCACATGAGAACTGGTGGACCCGGGATGGTCCCGAGGACTGGATCCTGCGGGCGAGGTTGGCCTCTTGGGATGTCCACCCTGCTAAGCATCTCCTGCCATCTCAGCCTGAGTGGCAGGAGAGTCGGAGCGGTGTGAGGAGGTCTGCGTTTTGTGGAGAAGGACCTTTGGCTCTCCCCTGAGATCTGTGGCAGAGCAGAGAGGCCAGGCCAGCTCCCCAGCCCTGCTTCCTTTTCCTTCTGTCCCAATGCCCATGCCCCCTGCAGGGGAGCTTGGAGAGCAGGTGCTGACGCAGGTTGGGCCAAGAGGAGGCTGTGAGCTCGGGAAGGTGAATAAAGAGGAGTTTTCTCTTTTGTTTTTCTTCAGCAGGCAGAAGACACACAAAGAGAGGCGGGAAGTCACTGAAGGAAGGAGAGGCTTGCAGCGGGAGGGGCAGCTGGCGTGTGGGAACCGGGAGGGAGGAAGAGTGCCAGAGGCCGCTGCTGGGATCGGGCGGTTCTGTTTCTGGTTGAGGGCTGGATGTGGGCCAGCAGCCAGCACAGCAGCTGCCAGTCCCTCTCGAGGAGCTGGCATCACATTGTAACCGAATGGGAAAGCAGGCAGGGGTGCTGGGGGCCTAGCCAAGGAAACGCCCTGTACAGGCTCTGATCACATTATCCCTTTATCCTTTTACCCAATGTTTAGCATTCAAAAACAACAACAACAAAAACTCCTCCTAGACAATCTTAGGGTATCTCTCCGCCTCTCTCCTTTTCTTTCTTGCCGCCTTCTTCTTCTTCTTCTTCTTCTTCTTCTTCTTCTTCTTCTTCTTCTTCTTCTTCTTCTTCTTCTTCTCCTTCCTCTTCCTCTTCCTCTTCTTCTTCTTCTTTTGTATCAGGGATTGAACTCAGGGGTGCTGAAGCACTGAACCACATCCCCAGTCCTTTTTAATTATTTTATTTATTTATTTATTTATTTAATTTTGAGACAGGGTCTCACTAAGTTGCTGAGGCTTGGACTTGCGATCCTCCTGCCTCAGCCTCTGCGCTGCTGTGATTACAGGTGTGCACCCCCACATCCAGTTTAGGGTCTCTTTTTTACAGATGGAGATCCTGAGTCTCAGAGAGGGTCCATTAGGAGCCTGAGGATGCTCAGCTTGCAGGACTGGGATGCTCCTCACTGGACACTGAGCTGCCTCTGGTGTCTCAAGTTGTGGCCTGGCCTGGTGTAGGGGAGCTGAGGGGAGGGAGCCACCCCTGAACAAGTTCTCTCAGTCCCCTTTCTCTGTCCACACCTGGCAAGCTTTCCTAAAACCCATCCCATTCTGCGGCTGGATCTATCCAAGGATGAATCTCCTATCCATTCACTCATTCCTGAGCGTTCTAGACCATGTACTGATTCCTGGGAAAACCAGTGAGCCAGTTAGTTGCCATACTTCTCTCTCAGAGCTCAAGGCTAGTGGGGACCCTACCGGGACTAGAGAATATCTCACCTGCTGGGGGTAAATTTTAAATCCTCCCTAGCTTGCACACACTGGCAACCCTTCTGAGTGCGGCAAGCATCTCGCCCAGGCCTCCAGGCCACAGGGGCGCTGTGAGAGCCAAGCTCGGGATTGCTCAGAACCCAGGAACTACACCTCTGTCCACGCCCCTCAATGGCTTTGGGCTCTCCAGTTGATCATGATGTCCTCTAGGGCCACTATTTCTCTCCCTTTCTGCTCCAGCTGTGCGGGGAAGACCGGTCTGCCTTCATCACGTCTTGAAGGTGCCGCAGAGCCTCCTGGAGGCCAGGTCTCACCGCCTCGGCTGGAGCAGGGCCTCAGCTTTCAAGTGGGATGTTTCTCCTACGAGCCTCTAGACATCCTCCCCTCCCTGTCTTCCTTCCATGCCAGAATGTCTGTGGCCATTCCGGTCCCAGCTGGAGTTGCTTCTGCCCTCCACTAAAGCCCTGGCTCTAACTCTGCAGTTGAGGAGGGTGTTTGCAGCTGAATGTGAAGCTCAGGCTCTTCCTCAAACTGATCCCCTTTCCAGGTGGCAAACCTTGGGAAAAGCGCAGGAAGCCATGGATTCAGAGCTTTTGACTTCATCAAGTCAGGAAGGGGAGACCTAAATTGTGTGTCAGCCACCATGCTGGGGGAGCCCCTCAAACGCTTTTTCAGATTGAAAGTGTTGCTCAGTGGTTGGAGCACTTGCCTAGCATGTGCGAGGACCTGGGTTCACACCCCAGCACCACATACGCAGCTAAGGGTCCGAGAAACAAAGGCCAGATGAAAATATAAATAAAGTTTATTCTCTCTCTCTCTCTGTCTCTCTTTCTCTCTTTTTTTAAAAGTGAGACAGTGAGAGAGAGAAAGAGAGAATTAATTTTATTTAGTTTTTCCACGTGGCTTTCGTTGCTACAATAGTACATTTTGTATGTGTTGCTGGGGTTCAAACTTGCATCTTCTCACATGCCAGGCAAGCGCTGCAGCAGCCAAGCCACCACTCCAGCCCAAGTTGATTGTCTCTTTAAAAAATAAAAATTCCGGGCTGGAGCGGTGGCTCAGCAGTTTCGGTGCTTGCATTGCATGCACCGGGACGCAGGTTCAAACCCCAGAACTATGTATACAATGAAGTGTCTGAGCAACAAAGGCCAAATGAAAAACTAAATAAAATTGATTCTCTCTCTCTCTCTACCTCTCTCTTTAAAAAAAAATCCCCCACCTTTCTCAGTCCTGAGAGTCACCGTTTTATGGGACTTATTCTCTGTATTTGACAGAGGAATAAATGGACCCTCAGAGAGGTTAAGCAACATGCCCAAGGGCACACAGCTAAGAAGTAGCATAGCTGGAATTTGAGCACCAGTGCCCCTGTCCTGGCACCACGTTGCAGTGGTTTCTGGTCCTCCCACCATCCTCCCTGAACCCTGAAGACAGCACAGTGCCCACCTCCTCCTCCTCACTCCTTCCACCTCTGATCTCCCAAGTTATCGAACATTGCTCTTCCTCTTCTGCTCAGTCAGGACCATCTCCCTGCTTAGTGCTAGAAAGGGTTCAAAAGAGAACCACAAAAGTGCGGGGACCCCAGGGTCCAGGTCACTTCAAAAGAGTTATAGGGCTTCTCACTGGGCCACGAGGCCTGAGCTACAAAGATGCTGGACGGTGACCAAAGAGCGCCAGGCAGAGAACCAGTCAGAGGTGGCTTGGAAGATGAAATGGTCTGATGGGCGCCAGGGGCCACTGGGGCTGCCCATGCGACTGGGGCTGCCCATGCGACTGGGCCAGATTTCCCACCACCCATTCAGTTCCAGCCCCACCCTGTGTTGAGCCAGGGTTATAAATAGCTGGGAATATCAATGTTTGGTAGAGAACAGAATCCAGCTTGCTCCTAGGTTGGGAAACATGAAGTGGGAGTGGGCTGGGGGCACAGTGGCTGGTCTGGAACCAGGCTCAGAGTTTGTTAGAAAGATCTGTCTCTTCCAGGGAGCAGCTATGAAGCTGTGAGAGAGATTTGGGCTGTGAGCTACCCCAGGGTGAGCTATCATAGGACCCTGGGATTCACGCCCACCTGCTCTGGGTGCCAAGGGTCCCTAACTCCATCCTAGATGACCATGGACCCTTCCTCAGGACGAGATGCTGAGGCCTCTGCTGAGAGGGGGAAGCACGTGCACTGCGCGCCTGCATGGTGTTGGGCCCTGGACACGTCATGACACCATCACTGAGATGGGGGCATCAATGACAACCCTTCCCCACGTGCCCCCAACACCGGGAAGCCTGCTGAGCACTTTCCATACTCTGCTGTTGTTGTGACTGTTAATATCAATGGGGACACAATTTCTCCAGCATCTTTTGTGCTTCGGCTCTATAGATTACCGCTACCAGCACCTCCTCTATCACCAGGCTGCCATTTCCAGTCCACTGACCCTGCTGTATGGGAGACTCTTTCATTGTCTAGTTTAACTTAGTTCTTCTTTTTTTTTTAATGGTACCTGGAATGCTCTAATACTAAACCACATCCCTAGCTCTTTTTAAATTTTTTATTTTGAGACTGAGGCTGGCCTTGAGCTTGTGATCCTCCTGCCTTAGCCTCCGGAGTAACTGGGATAATAGGCATGTGCACACCAGGTTTAGCTTAGTTTTTATATTCATGATGTAAGAGAGAGATATCCTTACCCCCATTATACAGATGATGAAACTGAGGCGCACAGAGAGCTATCCTTACCCCCATTATACAGATGATGAAACTGAGGCCCACAGAGAGATATCCTTACCCCCATTATACAGATGATGAAACTGAGGCGCACAGAGATTAAATGTCCTGCTGGAAGTCACATGGCCAGTAAGTGGCAGATGGGGATTTGAACCCAGGTGTCTGACTCTAAAACCTTAGCTCTTCCCAACACATCCGTTCCCAGTGGAGCAGAGTGTGTTGGATGAACGAACAACACTATGAGCGAGTGGCAAAGGACTGCTTGCTTGTCCAAGGGGTCGAGAAGTTGGGGGAGGTTTATCACATGGGGTGCTCCCTTGAGCAACGCCAGGCAGCAGTGAGGCAGGAGGCCCAGTTCTGCTGCCAGCACGGGTTCCTTCAGCCTGGCTGCCTAGAGCAGGAGCTGCCCCTTTTTGGCAACTGCTTTGCCTTCCTCATGCCTGGGATAAGAGTGAATTCCAATTTCCAAGCCACTCACTTCCCACCCTCCAGGGACCTGGCGGGATGCCCAGGCCCGGCCCTGCCCCTTTCCAGGCAAGCAGTTAGCAGCAATTGGCTGCCAGTTCCTGGACGCTTGGTTTCTTATCTCCTCAAGAGCCGGAGGGTGCTCCAAGTTCCTGCAGGACCTTTGGGGCCTCAAGGCTGCCCGGGTACCTTCGACCTCCCCACCCAGAGTTTCCTGGGACCACAGACATTGAGGGCCTGTATCATGGTGTGGAAAACCAAAGGCCCTTCTCCGGGTCTCAGTTGTTTGTGGTAGGTGTGTGTCAGGGATGAGGGTATTGGGGATTGAACCAGGGATAGTCCACCAGTGAGCTACACCCCCAGGCTTTTTTATTTTTATTTTCAGACAGGACTATTAAGTTGCTGGCCTTGAACTTGCAATCCTCCTGCCTCAGCCTCCCGAGCAGCCGTGACCACAGGCCTGTGGCACCACACTCGACTAGGTCCAGTTTTTACTTATCTCCCTAATGTGGGGGAGCCCTGTTTCCTGGGCTCTCCGCTGAGGAAGCAGGCAGAATGACTGTAGGCTCTCCCGGCCTTGTTCTTGCCTGGATGGATGTGGAGGGGTGGGGCCTCCTCTCAGGGCTCCTGCCAGGCTCTGTGAAGGGCGGGAAATGAGTTGGCATGGAAATTACAGTGTGCTGTTAATCCAAGCATGAGTGAGGGTGGGATTGGTGCCAAAAGTTCCTGCTCAAAGCGTCAAAGCAACAAGGAAATTTGTGAGAGAAACTCCATGCCCAAAACCACAGGAGCCAGAGGGGTCTCTGAAATAGGTTATCTCCACTGGTCAGGGGTTCCCTGGTGGCAAGTGACAGAAACCCAGCTCACAGTCACTTAAGAAATAAACAGGGCTGGAGTGGTGGCTCAGTGGTTACAGTGCTTGCCTGGCATGAGTGAGGACGGGAGTTTGAACCCTGTGCACAATGAAGTGTCAGAGCTACAAAACACAGACAAAACTAAATAAAGAAGTAAAGTTGATTTTTCCCCCTCTCACCCTCTCTCTGTTCCTCTCTCACTGTTCCTCTCTATTAAAAAGGAGAGAGAGAGAGAAAGAAAGGAAGAGGTATTTGTTGGCTCACAGGACTAGAAAGGGCAGGCAGCTCCAGTGGGGAGGCTCCAGGGTTCATCCTGCTGCTCTCTGCACATCACCTTCCATGTTCCCCTCTCAACGTCCACTCCCCGCTTCCTCCTTAATAACAGAGTATTTTTATCATTGAGGGATGGTAACGGACCCAGTTACATTTCACAGCTTCCCTTGCATAGAGGAATGGCCAACGAGATGTAGATGGAAGCCTTCAAGGTGGGGTTTCTAGAATGTTCTTTAAGGGCTTATTCTTGCTCTCCTCTTTTTGCCTGGAATGTGGGCTTGAGGATTGGGGCTGAGACAGCCATTTGGGGACTAAGAAAATCATGTTGGGCTAAGAGAATCTGAAAGGACAGCTCTGACACTGAGCCAACTTCTGGAATTCTTTCCACGTGGTCAGGCCTCCGCTACTTGTGGCTAAACTCAGCTTTCCATGGATACACCTTCCTTCCTCGGGACCGTCAGGGAACATGTCTCCAACAGCATTGGGCTTGGTTTCTCAGAGCTTTATAACCAGAGGAATAGGAAAGTCTCTCCCTGCCCTAATTTCCACTCATGGAGAAGGAATCTCCCCAGCTTGCACTGCTCCTTTGGTGGCCATGAGTCTAGGAAGCAATAGCATTTGATTGGCTAAGCCTGGGTCACATGGCCTCCCCTGTGACCCAGCAAATGGGGTCTGTTGCAGAAGAGCAAGAGAAGGGTGCCGGACAAACAAAACCGAGTTCTCAGAGCTGCATCGACTCTGACTCTACCTCTCCATGTGTCCACCACGTCAGCACCACTCCCAGAGGATACTGGAACACTGCACAGCCTAGAATAAGGTTCACAGACCCATCTGTGAGCTGTTGAGCTCCTCAGACGCACGGGCCGTGAGGACAGGTCGTTTGCGACTCATTTCCAGCCTCACCTGGGACCCAGCCACCGTGCTGGCCCTCCTGGGTGGTACCCTCTGTCCTGGCCAAGGGAGCCAGTCACAAATAGCACAGTCTGGGACACCAGTTGGGAAGCCAGATGGGACAGTCTGGAGCTTGGAGAGAAGTAGACACGGCTTCGTTCCCAGTCATGCTGCCTTTCCGTGTGACCTTGGTGCAGAGCTTGGTGTTTCCTGGGCCTCTGTATCCGACTTTGGAAAAGTAGAAGGAAGGGTCTGCTCTTCTCCATCCACAAGGCTTCTGGAGGAATTCAACTGAGGACTGTCAAGGTGGGAGGGGATGTGGGTACTGGGATCTGTTCCCCACTCCCCCAGCCAAGGGCTCTGCTTGAAGCCTCGCTTTGCCAGGAAGCTCGCTGCCTCCCTTTTCATGGCTGCCCGGCCACGGCTGTGGTTACCAGCAAGCCCTTCTTTATATTTGGTTGATTTTCATGACCTCTTCTCATTACCTCAGTTCTTGCTTTAGAACTTCATGGGATGTGACTACCCCCCTGCTAGAGGATCCAGCAGGGCCTATTTCATGACCTTCTGGCTTCCCCAGGAGATCACATCTGCACCATTCCAGTCCCTGGGCTCCCGGGCTGGGCGTCTGCCCCACTTCCCATCCCCTCTCAGGCCTGTCACCGTATGGCACCTAGGGCTGCGGCACTGCCCAGCTGCTGCTTCTGCTACCTGAGCGGACTGTTTCCAAACTTCTGTGAAGATCCCTCAGCTCCTACCTGGCCCTCGGAGGTCCCACCCACCCCACTGCAGCTGGTGATCCTGGTTGGGAGGGGGTGTTGTCCCACAGCAGCCACATCCAGCACCAGCACAGAGGACAGGGCCTCAGATACTGGAAGCCAGCGACCATGGCTATTCATCTCTGTGTCCACATCTGCTGTGAATCCCAAATCCATCTACACCATCCAGGAGCGGAGCACCTCAGGCTGGCCATAGGCCTCCGATGAAGCCTGCCTAGGGCAGACTGAGCCCCACAGGAGCAGGCAGGATGGAGGAGCATCCCTGTCTCTCCAGCAAGCCACCTTCTATTAATGCCCACCTGACTCAGGTCATGGAGAGAGAAATCCTAGCCATTCTCCATAGGTGGGTTGGTGTACACATGTGGCACCCTTGTGCCCTTGTTCCATGCCCTGATCTTCACGAAGGGCCACCAGATGAAGTCCCCAAGACGACTGGGCCTTCACTAGGTTCTTCCTCTTGGTCCCCAGCCCCCAGGCCTCTCTGGCTTTTCAGCCTGCAATGGGCTTTCCTTACCCTGCTCGCTCTGCGTGACCCTGTTCCATTAGAGGTCTCAGCCCACCGGTCCGCAGTCGGGGACAGGCTGGCTAGAGGCAGCCACATCCCGCACGTGGCTGCTGTCTGGGTGAGTCACTGCTCCGCGGCGTGTTTATGAAGACGGCAGGGGCTCATTTGCCAACTTCGGAGCCACGGGAGCTAGCTAAGTTTAGAACAAGCCGTGAGCGTGAGGACGCTGTGTTCCTTCTCCTTCTGGCAGAACAGGAGCCTTGAGCTATTCTTTTCATCCTCGGCTTCCTTTACCACTAGATCTGCCTTCTCCCAACACAACGCCTCTGTAATCAAGGGGGACACACCCCCAATCGTGCTAAGGCTGGAAAGCATCAGATCGTTGGAATGTTTTAAGGAACGACAAAGACGCTGAAAACTAAGATGCTTTTAAGCCTTAAGGCACATGCACATCAGTGGGCGCCTGTGGATGGGCTTCCTGGGAACACAGGAGTTCTTGTGTGAATGTGTTTTTCTACGTAAAAAGTGGCTGCGGCTCCTATTAGATTCCCGGAAGAGGTTCCCGTTCTCCTCCCCCAAAATGATCGATGGAGATTTAGTGAAAGGTGTTCACCTTGGAGCTGCATTGCAAAGTACTCCTGGGCTTTGGGGTGTCCACGATTAGGCGTTAGAGCCCTCTCGGAGTTTGCATTGGGAACAGAGCCCCAGAATCTGGGTCAGGTTGGGTGTGCTGACGCCGCGCTGCCGGGTGGAGAACCCCAGTCTAGGTGGGCACAGGCGGGGAGAGGTTAGGAGTAGTCCGTTGGCATGGAGCGTAGCCAGGTCATCTGTGGAACTTGGGGAAAGGGTCAGCAGGGCCAGGATGAGTGGTGGATAAAGAGGGTAGCGATTGGCAGTGAGAAGCCAGCTGGGTGTATTCCCAGCTAAATTAGACACTCAATGGGTCTGGTACTGGTATTAAAGGACTGGGCAGCACTGGTTCCTCCCCTTCCTGTGTTCCAGGCACAGTGATTTGCTATTTCCCATCCTGGAGAACCTGCCTGTCAGACTTGAAAGCAGGTGCTTCTGCTGTTGGCTGCCTTCCATCAACAGAGCTCCTGCCACCTTGGACTCCTACACACATGCCCTTGGTCTTGCCATGAAATTCATGTGAGTGTAGCTGAGGCTTCATGGAACTGGGGAGATAGGTCTGCTGTCAAGAGGAGAAGGTGAGGTGTTCAGCTGTTAGATGCCCAGGACCTTTCGTGTATCTACGGCACCACTATGCCTCCTGCCTGCCCCACCAGGTTAGTAGAGAGCTGTTTGTGTTCTGCCCTGAGCCTCCAGGGTGTGAAATGGGGGAAGAGTTCATCCAGCGGGTGTCCAACAGTGGTTGGTAAATCAGTTCCTACGGTGACACCTCTGCATTCCATTGCATAGTCTGGCTATTTAACTGATGGCTGCTGTCTGCCTTCAGGGCCATTAGGGATCAAAAGGCCCAGACTCAAGATTGAGATCAGTTACTTATAGTGTGACCTCTGGGTAGTCACCAAACCATTCAAAGTTTTATTTTTCCCACTTTTAAAAAATAGGGAAGTTAAATAAATCTGTGCTCACATCCCTGGAGAAAGTTTTGGGAAGAAAAGGACTAAATGTTAATATTGATTACTGTGTGTGTCAGGTCTTCTATTTACAAGCATTGTCCTCTTAAACTTTACAATCTCCAAAAATCTCCCAGAGTTGCCGCAAGAACCCACTGAGAACCAATGTTCAACAACTGTCCATTGAGCACTTTATTCTGAGTACTGGGGATACAGAGGTGAACAAAAGTCCCACCCTGCTGGGGGTGACATTCTGGTAAGAGAAACAACCAATAAGCAAGTGAACTTGTACAATATCAGGGTGGGGTGGGGATGAGGGTGAGGAAGATAATAAAGTGGAAGCAAGTGGAGGGTGTGGCTCAATGGTAGCTCGCTTACCCAGCATGTGGGAGACCCTGTGATTAATCCCCTGCATTGCAAAAAGAAGAAGAAAAAAAACATGTACGGGGGGGGGGGGGGGGGGAAGAGAAGGGAGTATATCTTGCCTGTAATCCCAGGAACTTGAGAGGCTGAGGCAGGAGGATCACAAGTTAGAGGCCAGGCTCAGCAACTTAGCAAGACTCTGTCTCAAAATAAAAATGATAAGAAGGGCTGGGTATGGAGCTCAGTGGGTTCAAACTCTAGTACTGAAAGAAAAAAAAAGAAAAGAAAAGAGAGAAAAATACACAGTGATTGCTACTGTTTTGACAATGTTTCCCCCTCATCTGTATCCTGTATTGCTATATACTTCTAATAAATGTGAAAAAAAAAAAAAGAAAAGAAAAGAGAAAAAAGAAAATAAAAGAGCCAGGCAGCCTGGGAGAAAAGAATTCCAGACAGCTCTGAGATGGGAACACATCTGGCTTATTTGAGGAATGGCCAGTGGTCCTTGCGGGTGCAGCAGAAGGACTCTGAGGAAAATGGTAGGAAGTCAGGACAAAGTAGAGACCCTGGGACTTTGCAACTATGGCTGTACACATGTGTTGAAAATGGTCAAACAAAACACAAATGTGTGGCAACTAGGTAAGCTGGGCATAATGGATGCATCTTCCCATTCTCCGCTTTAGAACTTGGGAGTCTTTTACTTTTTAAAAATGTATATATTTTAAAAAAATAGAGGTATATTTTGCACACAGTTAAACACTACAGATTATAAAAGTGCCATCTGATGTAACCGCCATCCAAATCAAGTTATAGAACACTTATACCTCCCCAGAAAGTTCCCTGTACCCTTTTCCAGTTGGTGGCCCACTTCCCAGAGGCAAGCATTAGTCCAATTTCTATCACTAAAGATAACTTTCCTTGTTCAACTTTGCATAAATGGAACACAATGTGTATTTTTGTACAAGGTTTCTTTCATTTGGCATTAATTTTTTTATTTTATTCAGAAATTTATTTGTTGAACAATCAAACAAGCTTCTAATGATCAATTATTTTTTAATTGGGGATTGAACCCAGGGTTGCTTTACCATTGAGCTACATCCTCAACCTTTTTCTTTCTTTCTTTCTTTCTTTCTTTCTTTCTTTCTTTCTTTCTTTCTTTCTTTCTTTCTTTTTTTTTTGAGACAGAGTCTTGCCAAGTTGCTCAGGGCTTCACTAAGTTGCTGAAGCTAGCCTTGAAGCTGTAATCCTCCTGCCTCAGCTTCCTGAGTCCCTGGGATTATAGCATGTGCCATTACACCGGGCTTGATGTTTTAAATTTTGATGATGACAAATTCACCTATTTTTTTTTTCAGATGGGTAGTATGCAATCTTTGGTTACCCCAAAGTCCGGAGATATTTTCCTATTTTCTTCTAGAAATTTTGTAATTTTATCTTTTATATGCAGGTGTGTGATTCATCTTGAATTCTTTTCTGTATGGTGCGTGGTAGGGGTAAAGGTTCACTTTTTCCTCCATAGAGACATCTGTTTGTAGAACATGGAATTCTTTCCAATTGAAGCTCACACAAAATCCTCCCATAGAAGTTGTTTGTTTTAAAACTGTCTCCCAGGACTCTCTCTCCATCTGCCTCAGCCTCCGAAGATGAAATGCTAAGGGTGAAAGACATGAGGCCCTGGACTGGGAAGGGAAATTAAGCAAAACACTACTTGTCCATCTGTAGTTTCATCCAGCTTTTATCCTCCTGCATTGCCCAGCCTGGATTTCACTTCTCATGATCAGAGCTAAAGAGGGCAAAGATGAATGGGGAATAAAGTGTGGAGCAGAATGAATACAAAAAGAGCATCAAGGACTGAGGAAGTTCCTCCTGGGCTGAGCCGGGATGGGTTGGAAGCAAGCTGATTCTCTGGGCCCTACTACTACTTGAATGTTTGTGTGCACCCCCCAAATTCATGTTGAAACCCAAATCTCCAATGTTGTGGTATCAAGAACTGGGATCTTTAGGAAGTGGTTAGGCTGTGGAATTAGCAACCTTATAAAAGGGATGGAGGGACCTGCCAAGTGCCCCTTGTCCTTCTGCCTTCTACCATGTGAGGACACAGTGTTCACCCTTCTTCCATCTGAGGATGCACAAAAGCAAGTCCTCAGCATACACCAAATGCCAGTGCCTTCATCTGGAATTCCCCACCTCCAGAACTGTGAGAAAATAAATTTCTGGTCTTTGTAAATTTCCCAGTCTTAGGTATTTTGTTATAGCAGCACAGATGGACTAAGACTGACCTTCAGCAGGAATCCTAATTCCCAGCTTCTCTGTCTTTCTTTAGTGACTTGTAGACTGAGAAAATTAAGTCTCAGAATTGCAAGATCGGTGGGCTTGTGAGATAACCCCTCCCACAAGGGCAGAATACCCTCTGCAGCTGCCCTGTGATCCGGAACTTACTTATGCTATTTTGTTCACTGAATTCACCCTACCACCTTAGGAGAGCCATATGTGTCCCCTCAGTTTTATAAACAAGAACATTGACGGTTCTAGAGGTTGAGTATGCTCCCAACTCCTACATGGGCGAGTTTGGATTTTTCTTTTCCACTTTTCCTTCCACTGCAGCTCATCTCTCTGTGGCCCAGCCCTTCCAAACCATGTGCTGCTGAGGCAGTCAGACCACCGAGTGCTCAGTCACAGCTTTCCCTCCTGAGAACTTGCAAGCAAGCAAAAGAGATGCCATCTGGGGGCTGGAGCGGTGGCTCAGTGGTTACAGTGCTTGCCTGGCATGCATGAGGATGCGGATTCAAACCCCAGCACCACATATCTAACGAAGACTAGGAGCAACGAAAGCCACATGAAAAACTAAATAAATCGATACTCTTGGGTTTGGGAATTTAGCTCAGCGGCAGAACGCTTGCCTAGTACATGCAAGGCCCTGAGTTTGGTCGTCAGCCCTGAAAAAAAAATTGATTCATTCTCTCTCTCTCTCTCTCTCTCTTTCCGTCTTTCTTAAAAGAAAAGAAAAAAAAACCAAGAAAGATACATCTGGACATTTCCCATTGCATTTTCCCAAAACAACCTAAAATTCCTGTGAAACAACTTTTCAGACCCAGTGCAAAAATTTGCTTATGTTACATAAAATCCACTACAAGCCACTCAGCATCAGAACATTTGGACGCTACTTCAGACTTCATTGATTCAACCAGCCCTCACTGTTCCGGAGGCAGGCAAGTCCCGGAGGCAGGCAAGTCCCGGGCCAGGGATGGGCATTTGGTGTCCAATGAGGGCCTTCTTTGTGCATCCTCACGTCCCAGCAGGGTGAACACTGTGTCCTCACATCATAGAAGGCAGAAGGCAGGAGGCTCTTGGCTAGGGCCCTGCATCCTATTATTTTTTTAATTATTTTTGTATAGGGAATGAACTCAGGGACACTTAACCACTGAGCCACATCCCTAGCCCTTTTTCTTTTTTAGTTTGAGTCAGGGTCTCACTAAGGTGCTTAGGGCCTTGCCAAGTGGCTGAGGCTGGCTTTGAACTCGTGACCTTCTTGGCTCAGCCTCCCAAGTCACCGGGATCACAGGCGGGCGCTACCGTACCCAGCTCCTTTGTCCCCTTTCATAAGGTTGCAGTTTCCATGGCCTAATCTTATCACCGCTGCAGTGGGGATTTGAGTCACTGAAGGATCACCAGCGCTTCTGCACAGGCCGGTGCCTTTGCCACATGGTGCCTCCTACTCTCCACACCTGGCCAAGTCAGCTCCCTTGCGCTTGCCCTTCCTGCTCCCACCACTGAGTGCCCTCCGCTGTCCTTCCATAGCCCTTTGTCCCAACCTCAATTTCCAACTCTGGACTCTGTGATTTGTCCTTATGCCACAGCCCCTGTTAGACCATGAGGCCCTGGGAGCAGGACCTGTTCCCTTTCAGTGTCTCAAGTCCCTATCACAATGTCTGCCCGGTTCCCCCTCTGTAACTGTTTAGTGTTAAAAGGATGGGTCAAAGAGGGTGCCAGAGAATGGGGACAAGAGCTTTGTCAGTTTAGAACTTCCTAGAGCAGGAGCTCAGGAAAGTCCTTGTGTGTTTGCCAGATAGTGCACCAGGCCCCTTGCTAGCCACGTGGGGCCCAGTTTCCTCATCTGAAAAAAAAAGAGAAGGAATAAAAATAGCAATTGCTTTGAAGAGACGGTGTAAGGATTGGATGTGTTCGCTCAGGAAACGCCCTGAGCTCTGCCTGGCATGTTTCAGACACAATGAATTTATTTATTTATTTATTTATTTATTTATTTATTTATTTATTTTTAAGAGAGAAGGACAGTGAGAGAGAGAGAGGGAGAAAGAGAAAGAGAATCAATTGTTATGGAGTTTTTCACATGGTTTTTGTTGCTGTGACACTCAGTTGTGCATGTGGGGCTGGGGTTTGAACCCGTGTACTTGCGCATGCTGGGCAGGTGCTGTAACCGCTGAGCCACTGCTCCAGTCCCACAATGAATTTTTATAACCATTGTCATTATCATGATTTATAGTGATAGCATCGAGGCCACAGGGCACTAGGCTGCAGCCTGAGTGGCCCACCACAGAGGATGCCCGTCCCTGGTGCCTTGTTCTCTATCTAACCTAGAGAGGCAGAGGAGAGGGTGAAAGGGACACAGGGCTTGGCAGCCAATGTTGAGAGTCGCTGACAAGTTCAGACCCGCGTACTCGCGCATGCCAGGCAAGCACCGTAATGACCAAGACGCCACTCCATCCCCCCTTAGTCTTTCTTCTATTAGATGATTTAGTTTTCCAGTACCTTAGATAACCCTGGGACCAAGATCTTTGAATATAGATCTTCCCTTACTCCTCCATGGTAGGGGTTTTCTCTCTCTCTCTTTTTTTTTTTTTTTTTGTGGTGCTGGTAACATGCATGCTAAGCAAACATGTTACCACTGAGCTACGTCCCCAGCCCTGGGATTGTTTTCTTAAAGTAGATTTCCAAGAAGTAGAATTACTTCTTTAGTCAAAGGTTAAGTGCTTTTAAACAACCAAATTATTTTCCAAAAGTTACTAATAATAGTGTAACCTAAATGGAATCAGCACTGTGATTTTAAAAAGTTTGTTTCAAATCCCGTTCTTAAGAAAAATGCTGGTTTTCAGTCCATCTGATCCTGGTGGGGCGTCACCCCAGCTGTCCGTTCCTGAACCCAGGTGTCCTGCCCAGAGAATGGGCACACCACCCAAACTGAGACCCAAATAGGCCCAAGTAGGGCCAGTTACAGTTCTTTTGGGATCTATCATCTTATCTCCCCACATGGCTGATGTTTGTTTCATTTCTTTTTCTTACTTCTTCCTTCCTTCCTTCTTTCTTTCTTTTTTTGTACCAGTGATTGAATCAGGGGTTCTTTACCACTGAGCTACATCCTCAGCCCTTTATTATTACTATTATTATTATTTTTTAATTTGGAGGCAGGGCCTTGCTAAGTGGCTGAGGCTGGCTTTGAACTTGTGATCCTCCTGCCTCAGCCTCCCAAGCTGCTAGGATGACTGGCATGTTCCACTGCATCCGGCTGATCTTCCTCTCTCTCTCTCTCTCTCTCTCTCTTTTCCTCTTTCTCTTTCCCTCTCTCCTTTTCTCCTTTTCTCCCTTTCTCCCTTCCTCCCTTCCTCCCCCTACCCTTTCTTTCTTTCTTTCTTTGTTTTTTTTTTTTTACCAGGGATGGAACCCAGGGGTGCTTAACCAATGAGCTACATCCCCAGCCGTTTTATTTTTTATTTTGAAGCAAGGTCTTGCTAAGTTGCTTAGGGCCTCACAAGGTTGCCTGGACTGGCCTCAGTCTTGTGGTCCACATGCCTCAGCCTCCTGAGTTGCTGGAATTGCAGGCAGGAACCACGCACCCAGCAACTTCTGATGTTTCTTTATGATTGGATTCAGACTCTGCCTCTTTGGAGGTTACCCACCTAGGTATTCTTCTCATCCTAGTAGGTGGCTCCATTTTCACTTTCCCCATTACTGGGTTGTTCATCTTGTCAGCCAGTCTTTTCCTTTGTGAAATTAATATTTTGTGTGTGTGGGGTTGTTGTTACTTTCAGACAGTGTGAATATCCTATTTCTCATTAAGCCTTCAATTTATTTGTTTACTTATTTATTTATATCAGCATGAACTCATTACTTCTATTTTGGCCAAAGGGTGGCGATCTGTTACTCTCATTACTTATTTTGATGCTCACATTGCCCCAGATTTGGCCAGTAGGAATTCATTCAAGCCAGCCTTTGAGTCCTTTTGACATGTCCCTGTTCATCTTTAAGAATTATCTTGCTTTCTAACCAATGAATACATGAGAAAGTGCTCTAAATCACTAGTAATGAGAAATGCAAATCAAAACTACATTAAGATTTCCCCTCACTCCAGTCAGACTGGCAAAGATGAAGAATACAAACAATAACAAATGCTGGAGAGGTTGGGGAGATAGGAACACTAGCACACTGTTGGTGGAACTGCAGACTGGTACAGCTGCTCTGGAAAGCAGTGTGAAGTCTCCTCAAAAAATTAGGGTTGGATCCACCATATGACCCAGCTATCCCCTCTCTGGGTGTTTTCCCAGAGGACCTAGATTCAGCATATCACAGCAACACAGCAAAATCTATGTTCACAGCAACTCAGTTTACAATAGCTAAATTGTGGAACCAACTCAGATGCCCCTCACTGGATGAATGGATCCAAAAGCTCTGGTATATATATATATGTATATATATACATATATATATATACCAGTAATTCTACTCAGCAACTAGAAACAACGATATTGTGGCCTTTGAAGGTAAATGGATGGTAATGGAAGAAATCATGCTGAGAGAAGTTTGCCAGACCCAGAGAGTCAAGGGCCAAATGTTTTCCCTCATTTGTGGAGGCTGGAGCTAAACCTAGGCAGTTACAGCGCTTGCTTGGCATGCACAAGTATGCGAGTTCAAACCCCAGCACCACGTACTCAACGAAGCTTCAGAGCAATAAAGGCACATGAAAAGCCAAATAAAATTGATTCTCTCTGTCTCTCTCTCTCTAAAAAAAAAGAAAGAAACAAAACTTGGGTCTGGCACAGTGGTACGCACCTGTAATCCCAGCGGCTTAGGAGGCTGAGGCAGGAGGATTGCAAGTTCAAAGCCAGCCTCAGCAATGTAGAGAAACCCTGTCTCAGAATAACAAAAATAAAAGGGGGGACTGGTAATGTTGCTCAGTGGCCAAGCACCTCTGGATTCTGGATTCAGTCCCTGGTACCCCCCAAGAAGAAGAAGAAGAAGAAGAAGAAGAAGAAGAAGAAGAAGAAGAAGAAGAAGAAGAAGAAGAAGGAAAACTCTAGATTATCTTGAAGACAGTATAAGAGAATCCAGGTATCTGCAAACTCGTGAGTCAAAGCCTGAGGCCTTCCTTCTGGAATGATTCTGGATGAGTCTGGTGGGCCCTCCACTCAGTGCCCAGTCCTGAAGATTTCCAAACCCAAAAGGAAGTGAAGAGGCCTCAGCATCCTTCCTGTAAATATGGACCTGAAGTCCTGGGAGACCCACCCCACAGGCATGGTACACGCCCCTGGCACCACGCGCAGGCACATCTACATATTCACATGCGCCTACATGGTCTGCTCCCAAAAACCAATGACTTTCACAGGAGTGCCGTCCACATGTATATGTTGAGAGGGAAAATTCCTGTTCCTAAAGATAATACCAGTAGCAAATTTCCATCTGTGCACATGCCAGGCAGCTGTTCAGCGCTGGCCCTGGTCTGCCCAGCATAGGATCAGGTCTAAAGCCTGGATTGCTTTTCCCAGAGCAAGAGGGACTTTCGAACTTAGGCTCGGGGAAGACTTTTCCTCCTCCAACACAGAGAACCAGGAGGCTTTGAAGTTAGTGTTTCTCCCTAAGAAAGTTTCCAAGTCTCATTGAATATTTGGGCAAAGCTGAAGGCCCAAGAACCTGGGCTTCCCATCCCCCTCCCCTCCTCTCTTCTCTAGGGACCCTGGCAAATAGAAAGTTGTCCCCAGTCTGCCCTGTTTGGGAGGAACGGAGGGGGTCGAAGAGGTCCCCTGTTTTCCAGGGCGAGCTGAGAGCACAAGGCTGGAGCATCTCATCTAGTCCTCGTTACCTCTGCTGAAGACATGCTGGGCTCTGAGAAAGGGCTGGAATGAAGCCAGATGTCAATTCCAGAGATTGGAATGAGGGAACACAAGGTCACACAGCTAGTGGCAGGCAGAGACAGGAGTCCCTCGAGTACCTGGAGTCTTTACTTGGACTGGTAGCCTCTGCAAGTCTCATCTACCCAGCCCTGGATTCCTTACTCTTGCCCTCAAAGAAGGTTCTCCTTGTCTATCCTACATCTCTCTTGCTGTCCCTCCCACTACGTTTCCTTTGCCCCCTGCAGAAACAGTCCTTTGGCAGTATGAGGCCCTCAGGACCACAGTCCTCTCTGTCCTCACACAAGCAGAACTCCATCCTCCAGGCTGGGAAATAAAACCTTTATTCCAAGCCTTTTCTGGACGTCACCTGTATTTCAATATTCACTGCAGTCACACACCTTTGTAACTAATTATTTCAATCTTATCTCCATAAGTCATAGAATTCCACCAGTCTTTTCGCATTGGACTCGTAAGGATTGATTGAGATGTTCTTTCATTCTGAAGAGACTTCCATCTTGAGTGAGTGACAGGTGTTGAGTGTCAGGCATTGGATCACTGCTGGGCTCAGTAGCTTTTGATCAGGTAAGGTGTTCCCTGTATGTGCTTGACACACTCACTGCGTGTTCAAGAAACGGGTGGCCCCTCCTCCCTCTCCAGTCTGGAAAAAATCTCTTTATATTTATTTCACTGGAAATTTTCCCATTTCTCTACAGTTTCCCAGGAACAAGCAGTCTCTGGTGTAGTTTTGCAAATTAGTACATTGCTCTGCAGATGGCAGGCCTGAGAGCAGAGAAGCACAACATGGGCACAGAGTCACATGGGAACTGGTAGGTGGTTGACAAGATGGCCCAAATGGAGCTGCAGGCTCTGCTTCCCTTCCCCTCCCTGTCCCCTCCGGTCCTGCTTGGACAGTCCCAGGCTTGCTTCGGGCACTCTCTCCTGTCATCTGTCATCTTCTCTCTACAGGTGTGCCTATTTTTTTTATTAAGAAATTTATTCGTTGAACAATCAAACATGCTTCCCGAAACAATATAATATATTTATATATTCTTAAAATTAGATTTACTTCCAAGAGCCCCCCCTAATTACCCACCCTTATCCCTTCTCCCGTCCCCCCCCCTTCCCAGTACCTCTCGATGAATGCCTTAGGTTGTGTGTCACTACACCTTTTTTGGGTTTAATACATGAGACTTGACCTCCTTTCTCAATGGCCAGGGTCTAGCTCCAGCCTCCACAGATGAGTGGAGACATGCCCGGCATGCGCAAGTACACAGGTTCAAACCCCAGCACCACGTACACAACTAAGTGTCAGAGCAACGAAAGCCATGTGAAAAACTCAATAAAAATTGATTCTCTCTCTCACTGCCCTTCTCTCTTTAAAAAAAATTGATTCTCTCTGTCTCTCTCTCTCACTGTCCTCTCAAAAAAAAAAAAAAAAAAACCCAACCAAGTACAGCTAAATACATATAATAAAGAATCTGGAAGATGTCACACACGAGGACATCACCGTGGATTTAGCCGAGGAGGAGGGCTTGTGGGTACTTATCTCCTTCTTAAAATTTATCTGTACTGCTGGGCATGGTGGTGCACGCCTGTAATCCCAGTGACTCAGGGGCTGAGGCAGGAGGATCGAAAGTTCAAAGCCAGCCTCAGCAACTCAGTAAGGCCCTGAGCAACTTAGTGAGTGCCTGTCTCAAAATAAAAATAAAAAGGGTTAGGGACGTGGCTCAGTGGTTAAGTGCTCCTGGTTTAATCCCTGGTACCCACCCTTCAAAAAAAATTACCGGTACTTTCTGAGTTTATGTAATTGGCAGCCACTGCTTTTGCGATTAGAAAGAGTTAAAGGTATGGGAAACATTTTTGTATGTAAAAAGCGTAAAAGCAAATCAGATCTACAATAAAATCTTAGCTTTTGATAGAGTATGCAGGGAAGAGACAGAAAACAAACGCACTAAAACACTAGTAGTAGTTGTCTCCGAGGGCTGGGGTTCTGTCACTCTAATTTTTTAATGTTCCTATCTAAATTTTAATGTATTGCATGAATACATTCCTTAAATGGCCTGGCAATTAGTCCAGAGACTAATTACCTAACCCACGCAAAGGTTTCCCGTGGCATTTGTGCTAGAGAGAGTATATAGTCCCTAGAAAAAATCCCCACTCTCTGTGCCTAGTTAGCTCTTTTTTTTTTGTATCAGGGTCTGAACCCAAAGGTGGTAAATCACTGAGTCGCTGCCCCAGCCCTTTTTATTTTTTATTTTGAGACAGGGCCTCGCTAAGTTTCTGAGGCTAGCTTTGCACTTGTGATCCTCTTGCCTCAGCCTCCCACGATGCTGGGATTACAAGTGGAATTACATCGTGTCTGGTTTAACTCTTTTTTTTTTTTTTTTTTTTTTTTTTTTTTTTTTTTTTTTTTTTTTTTTTTACTTTTTAAAAGAAGTTTTTTGGTTGTAGATGGACAAAATACTTTCATTTTATTTTGTTTGTTTTTATGTGGGGCTAAGGATTGAACCCAGAGCCTCACACATGCTAGGCAAGTGCTCTGCTACTGAGCTACAGCCCCAGCCCTATCATGATACCCTGAACTTTTCTTTTCTTTTTTTTTTTTTTTAGAGAGAGAGAGACAGTGAGCGAGAGAGAAAGAATCAATTTTATTTAGTTTTTCATGTGTCTTTTCTTGCTCCAACACTTCATTGTGTACGTGGTGTTGGGGTTCAAACTGGTGTCCTTGTGCATGCCAGGCAAGTGCCTTAGCTGCTGAGCCACCACTCCAGCCCCTCCCCTGAACTTCTTTAGCGATTTCTGGGTGAATTTTTTTGAACAGGAGATAGATTCTGGGGTGCTCTACCTCTGAGCTACATCCCCATCCTTTGTTTTATTTTATTTTATTTTTTATTTTTTGGGGACAGTCTCACCAAGTTGTGGAGTGTCTCACTAAATTGCTGAGGCTGGTCTAGAACTACAATCCTCCTGCCTCAGCCTCCCCATCCATTTACTTCAGGACCTGGGTCTTCATTCCTCAGCTGAAGGAGGGCTGAAGGTTGGGACTCATGGATGAATGCACTGTGGGAAATGTCCTGGCTGAAAGGAGCACCTGGGGACATCCTATACCCATTGTCCAGTCCACTGGAGGAAGTGGCGGGAGGATGGGTGATAAAGGCTGAGATCCCTTGCTCTATTCAGAGCAGCTTTGAAAGGGCATCTCCTTTCTGAGCTCCACGTAGCCTTGACCAAGACCTTTGTTGTAACTTCGGTGAAGTTTTCTCTCTCCACCAGGTTCAGTTACCTTCACTCTCCCACCAGTGTGGTCCTGGGAACTCTCCCCAAGACACTTCCCCAACCAGTGACCCCTTCCTTGACCTCACAAGCCAGGGCACCCTCCTCCAGTACATGCTCCTCCAGAGTACACGTCTTCTTTGTAAGGTTCACATCCACCTGAGTCGCCTGGCCAATGTCTGACTCTGCCATCAACTATAACAGACGCAAGGGTGGGAGTCGGAGCTGAACTTACCACTGCATTCCGCCATGCCGACATTAGTTTAGAAATATTTGTTGAGTGAACAAACAAGTTTATTAACCGTCTAATCTAATCCCTTAGGAGGGCTTTTACTTTACTTAGGACGGCAGAACGTCTCATTGGTTCATCCCATAAATATTTACAAAGAAAAACTGGATCCCTACCTCAACATCAAAACCATTCCAGATGGGTCAAAGATGTTTATATGTAAGAAAATAAAGCTGAAAAAGTTCTAGAGGAAAAAAACAAGTTTTAGAAAATAATTTTGCAATATTAAGGGCCTTTGTAAGCGTAACACACAAAGCAGGGATGAGTTACTACACATGGCCACATAAAATCCCAAATATTTCTTTATTTACTTTAGTACCAGGGGTTGAACTCAGGGATGCCTAAGCGTAGAGCCACATCCCCAGTCCTTTCTTTTTTCTTTTTTCTTTTGAGACAGGATCTCGTAAATTGCGTAGGGTCTTGCTCAGTTGCTGAGACTAGCTTTGAACTTGCAATCCTCCTGCCCTAGCCTCCCGAATCACTGGGATTACAAGCATGTGCCACCATACTTGGCTAAAATCCCAAACCACTAAAAGGCAAAAAAAGATAAACAAACCAATAAAGAATATTGATAATACTTATATAAAATGGGATGCTAACTGATCTAATACACCAAGAATGCTTTCAAGTAAAAAAATTTAAAAATCCTACAGAAAAATGATCAAACAACTTGAAAAATGACAAGAAACCTTATTTATATTCTATGAAATTCAAAATAAGCTGGGCGTGGTGGTTCATGCCTGTGATCCCAGCATTTTGGGAGGCTGAGGCTGGAGGATGGCAAGTTCAAAGCCAGTCTCAGAAACTTAGTGAGGCCCTAAGCAACTTAGCAAGAGCTTGTCTTATAATAAAAATAAATAAATAAATAAATAAAGGGCTGGGGGTGTTGTTCAGTAGTTAAGTGCCCCTGGTTCAATACCTGGTACAAAAACAAATTCAAAATAAAACAATAATGCAGTATAGTTTTTCTATCTGAAGCAGGACTGAATGGAAATGATTGATTATACCCAGTCTTGGCAAGGTGTGGGTGAATAAGATATTTCATTCACACTCGGAGAGCCATGCGGTAATATCTGTTAAAAGCATTGATTTTTTTTCTTTTTAAGAGAGAGGGACAGGGGCTAGAGCGGTGGCTCAGCGGTTACAGCGCTTGCCTGGCATGTGCAAGTACCTGGGTTCAAACCCCATCAACCCATGTACACAACTACGTGTCAGAGCAACAAAAGCCATGTGAAAAACTCAATAAAAATTGATTCTCTCTGTCTCTCTCTCTCTTTCTCACTGTCCTTCTCTCTAAAAATAATAAATAAAAAATAAATAGAGAGGGACAGGACTGGAGCCGTGGCTCAGCAGTTATAGTGCTTGCCTGGCACGTGTGAGTACGTGAGTTCAGACCCCAGTACCACATACACAATGAAGTCTCGGAGCAACGAAAGCCACATGAAAAACTAAATAAAAATTGTTTCTCTCTGTCTCTCTGTCTCTCTCTCTCCCTCCCACTGTCTCTCTCCCTTTAAAAAAATAAAAAAAAAAAAGAAAAGAAAAAGAGAGAGAGAAGGACAATGAGAGAGAAAGAGAGAATCAACTTTATTTCATTTTTCATGTGACTTTCATTGCTCCAACACTTGGTTGTGCATGTGGTGCTGGGGTTCGAACCCGCATCCTCACACAGGGCAGGCAAGCACTGTAACCGCCGAGCCACGGCTCCAGCCCCAGCATCAACTATCTTTGATCCCATAATCTTACTTCTAGGAATTTGTCCAAGGCAATGAGTTCATATAGAAGGTGCAAAGTAGAGAGAGCATGGCCATGTGATAATTGCAAAAAAAGAAATGGGGGATGCTTATCAATGGGGCTTGGTTCAATACACTGTGATTGGGCCACAGAATGCAAAGACCGAGGCATCTCTGTGCCTGAATGTGCTGCTTGCACGTTTGTGCTGTGTGTATTCTCTGCGTGCGTGGAAAGTGTCTGTGATGCATTAAGAGGTAAAAAACATGTTGTGGAGGAGGCATTTCCCATTTTGGTGGGGGAGGGAAATACAGACGTGTGTGGGAGCAGAGGCAGAGGCACTGCGTTAGCCCAACACAGAAAACGCATCTGAGAGAACACAGCACGAATGTTTACGCAGAGGGAGCCGGGGATTATGGGCAGCTCTTACTTTCTGTGTCATGCGCTTCCTTTGTGTTTGACGTAGTCATTACTTTTGTAAGCCTTTAGAAGGGACAGAGTGTGCAAACGCTGGAAGAAATAGGATGCATTTGGGGGAAGACTAATAGTGGCCCAAGGGAAAAATGTCAGGAAGAGCTGAGATGGGCCAGGAGGGCGGCTGCAGATGGGTGGGGGAGCCGCTCTGCTGAGGAGGGTGGGGCCCGCTCTGCTGGGTTTTCTTCATCCTGCAGACAGCGTGTCCCCTCGAGTCTGCCCACCTCGGAGTGCAGGACTTCCTGCCCCTCCGCTCAGCCCTGCTTCCTCTTCTAGCTGTACTGTCTTCCTCTGCGATTTCACTCCTGCTCCTGGCTGTGAAAGCCTCTCTGCGGGGGGCCGTTTCACCTTCTCTCTGCTTGGCCTCCCTCTGTGCACCAGTTCAGGGAGAGAACTGCCTCTTTGGTGCCTCCATCCAATGGGCATCCGTCTTAGTCCGGTCTGTGTTGCTGTACAGAAGTCCCCAAGACTGGGTTATGCACGAAACACGATTGTTTGGCTCATGGATCTGGATGCCAGAAAGCCCAAGAGCCTGTCACGTGCATCTGCTCAGTGTCTGGTGAGGACCTTTTAACAGAGCAGAAGGCATCACCTAGTGAGACAGACCAAGTGTGCTAGCTCAGGCCTCTCTGCCTCTTCTTTATAGAGTAACCAATGCAGGCCCCACCCTCATGGCCTCATCTCATCCTCTCATCCCAATTATCTTCCAAAGGCCCCACCTCCAAATTCTACCAATATATGAGTTTTGAGATTAAGTTTCCAAAACACGCAAATCCTGATGGCATCAAACTTTACACATCAAAAACTCTGCTTCTGTCTCCTCCCCACTCTGCCAACCTTTCCTCTTCAGTCTTCATCTCCATAAATGTTACTACCATCCACTCAATGGCTGGGGCTAGACACCCTGAAATCTCCCGACTCCCTCCTTTCGTTCCCTCCTCCTGCCTATCCACTAGCAAAATTGACCTTTAACCTTCAAAATAGATCTCAGGGGCTGGAGCGGTGGCTCGGTGGTTATGGTGCTTGACCAGCATGTGCAAGTACACGGGTTCAAACCCCAGCAACCCACATACACAACTAAGTGTCACAGCAACAAAAGCCATGTGAAAAAACTCAATAAAAATTGATTCTCTCTTTAAAAAAAAAAAAAAACAAAAACAAAAACAAAAAAACAAAATAGATCTCAAATTGTCCCCTGTCTCTATCATTTTTGCCAGCCCTATTCCAAAGTGTGGAACTAAATGAAGACCATTCAAATGAGCAAGGATGATGTATTCAGAGGTTGCTATAGAAACTGTCAGTCATTATCACCTGTGTTTGGCAGAGCCTTGGAAGTGGGCAGAGGAGTGGGAAAGCTTTATGGTGAAGGAAAGGCAAAGCTCAGATGGCCAGACTGGAGGTTGTTGGCATGGGGAAGCTGAAGATGGACTCTGTAGAAGTGGGGCATCCTATCTGTATTAGTCTCTTTTCTGTTACTGTAATGGAATACTTGATACTGAATAACTTATAAAGAAAAGAAGTTTAACTTCTAGTTTCAGAGATTCACGGGAATGGTGCTGGCATCAGGGTGGCTCTGGTGAGGGTCTCCTTGGCTATCTCACTTCTTGGTGGATGGTCTGTATCATGGTGGGACAGAGTGCTAGAGGGAAAGATCCCATGGTGAAATAGGAAGCCAGAGGGTGATTCGGAGATCAGGCTCGCTCTTTTATAACAACCTTCTTATGAGAACTAACCAGGGGTCCACAAGGATTACATCAGTTCCTTCTGAGGACAGAGCCCTCAGTAACCTAATTACTTCTCACCAGGCCCAATTTCTTTTTTTTTTTTCTTATAAAGAGAGAGGGACAGTGAGAGAGACAGAGAAAGAGAGAAACAACTTTATTTAGTTTTTCACATGGCTTTAGTTGCTCCAACACTTAGTTGTGTACGTGGTGCTGGGGTTTGAACTCGTGCTTGCCAGGCAAGCGCCGAAACTGCTGAGCCACCGCTCCAGCCCCAGGCCCAATTTCTTAAAGGTTCTCCACTACCTTCTAAGATTGACAGATGCAGATGAAGCTTCTAATACATGAGCCCCTGGTGAATAGGCTCAAACCATTTCCAAATTATAGCCCTATATGGTTGGTTTGGGGTACATACTTGTTCTTTTCTGGTTGGTCTTAAGTTGAAAGTAGGGAACGAGAAGGAAAAATAAGGAGACCTGACAGTTATTGATCAAGTCATGGCATTTTTAGATTAGTTACTGCAGGGATTATGGGTTGGCTTCTTGGCTGCTTGCTGTAGACTAGGTCAGAGTTTAATTGATTTGTTTTTGCAGTGCTGGAGATTGAACACATGTGAGGCAAGTGCTCTACTACTGAGCTATAGCTTTAGCCTCCTGAGTTCTATTTTTTTTTTTTTTTTTTGAGAATCAACTTTATTTATTTATTTATTTTTCAGGGCTAAGGACCAAACTCGGGACCTTGGTGTGCTAGGCAAGCGCTGTACCACTGAGCTAAATCCCCAACCCCAACTTTATTTATTTTTTAAATATTTAAATATTTAATCTGGTTTTAGTTGCTTTTTTTTTTCTGACACTTGGTTGTGTATGTGGTGCTAGGGTTCAAACCCGGGTCCTCGTGCATACCAGGCAAGCACTGTAACCGCTGAGCCACCGCTCCAGACCCGAGAGTTCTATTTTTATATATGATCTGACCATTATCTGTGAACATATTCAGTCTCTCAAAAATGAATACCATCTCTCGTGCAGTCAATTCCATGGCTTTTAGACGGGTTTCTCTGCTTCTATTCTTGCTCTGAGGACTCTGATGTACCTTTAAACAACTCTGTAGGAGAGTTCCTCCAACCTGCTCACCCCCGCCTCCTACAGCTGTTCTCTGTATTCAGAGTAAAACCCAGTCTCCTCCCTCCTCCTGTCTTCTGACCTCCCAGGATGTGCCTGCCAGTGCCCAGTTTGTTCTGGCCTCAGAGCCTACGCCTGGGCACCCCCCAACTCACCTATCCCCTGGTCATGGTGCTGCACCAGCCCAGGTTCAGCTAGAACCCCGCCAGTTTAGACACCTGTCTGAATTTGCTCACAACATAAATCTACCAAGCCATCGCCTGTTCTTTACTTCAAAGCACGTCTCACTATCTGAAGTTACCGTGTCCCTTTATTGCTTTCTTGTTTTATTGCCTGTCTTCCTCCACCACAGCGTCATCTCCACGAGGGTAAGGTCCACGACTCTCGAAACTGTCCCTTTCAGCAAAGTTTCCTCAACTCCTCCCCCTGAACTTAATCTACTAAATGCCATTTATTCCTAGAGATGTACTCAGGCATTCCTAGAGATGAACTCAATGTTCTTTTGCCTTAATCCCAGGGGACAAAACAATCAGGCTACACAACTTTGGTGAGGACTCCACCTAAAGAACCCAGAGCCCTTGCTGGGGACATCAGATGCAGAAAAGGAGACTTCAAGTCAGTTGTGGGCAGCTATTCTTTTGTTCTTAGATAAACTCCTCAAGGACCCTTTAGCCATGAAATTGAAGCAGGAAACTGCCTACCTCTGATTTAGCATTTCCAGCAGCCCTGCTCTAGCAGCTGTGTCTTTAAATCGTAGACTCCTAGATGCCACGCTTAGAGTGTTCCAGTTGGCTGGTCTGGATAATGCCTGAGAACTGGCAATTTTTAATTTTATTTTTTGGTACTGGGGATTGAACCCAATAGCACTTAAACACTGAGTCACACCCCCAAACCCTTTTATATTATATTTTATTTTTTAAGAGAGAAGGACAGTGAGAGAGAGACAGAGAGAATCGATTTTATTTAGTTTTTCATGTGACCTTCGTTGCTCTGAAACTTCGTTGTGTACATAGTGCTGGGGTTGGAACTCGGGTCCTCGCGCTTGCCAGGCAAGCATCCTAACTGCTGAGCCACTACTCCAGTCCCTATATTTTATTTTATTTTTTTCCTATATTTTATTTTAAGTCAGGGTCTCAGAAAGTTGCTCAAGGCCTCACTAAGTTGCTGAGGCTGGCTTTGAATTTGCAATCCTCCTGCCTCAGTCTCCCAAATCGCTGGGATTACAGGCGTGTCCCGCCACCCCTGGAAGCAATTTTTAATTTTAAAAAGTGATACTTGTTCATAGCCTGAATAAACAAAAAAGAGCCAAATGAAAAGCCAACATGACCTCCAACACTGTCCCCACAAACCCACCGCAAATAGTTTACATCTTTTAGATTAATATTTGGATTTTCCTGGTTTCTGTCTTTTTTTCTTTAAACAAGCTTACATGACTACGTGGGGTTTCCACTTTAGGGAAATTTTAGCAGCTTCACATTATGCGAAATGAGGATTTAGCTTTCTCTCCCTGTAACCTTCTTCAAAGCCCCCTCTTCTGGACCTCCTGGAACCAGTACATTCTCCTTTGCTTCAAGCAACACCCGGACTTGACACTGTTCGCTATCTGCAGCTGAAGGTCGCAGCTCTGGCTGTTTCCTGGCTGCTTTGTTGATTATCTCCGTGTTTATTGTTGGGTTGCTTCTTGGCTTTGCTAAATGCTTTACTGCTGATCCATCACCTTTCCAGCTTCCAAAATTTTGCATGTTGCCTGTCTCCTGCTTGCCCCTCCTCCTGGGGAGAGAGACCCTCCCTTTCCTACCCTTCTCCTGGATTTGAGGGAAGGGGTGAAATTAAGTGCAAATATTTTCTCCCAGTCTGTGGTTTGTCTTTCACATTTTCTTAATGGTGTCCTTAGAAGAACAAATTTAGTGTGTCATCGATCTATGAAATTTTCATGTGTGTAATGCAAGCTGACAGGATTCGCTCATGGATTGCATGTGGGGGAACAGAGGAATCAAGTATGAGTCCCATGTTTTGGGCTGGGCAAATGGAAGGCTATTGTGACATCTGAGATGGAGGATAGCTACAGGACAGCAATTTGGGGATGAGGGGTCAGGAGTTTGGTCCTGGACATTCCAACCCTGACTTGTTAGAAAATCATGTGGTGATTCTGAGAAGCCAGTAGAATAAGAGCATATCTGAGATGAAATCTTACTGGAGATTATGTTGTGTTTTCAGCTCTTTTCTTTTTTTTATTTTAATTTTAATTTTTTGTTTTTTTGTATTGGGGATTGAATCACTGAACTACATCCCCAGCATTTTTAATTTTTATTTTTTGAGACAGGGTCTTGGCCTCACTAAGTTGCTGAGACTCCTTTTGAATTTGTGATCCTCCTGCCTCAGCCTCCCAAGTCCCTGGGGTTACAGACTTGTGCCACTGCACCCCGCTCAGCTCTCTCATCTATGCATGAAAGGAGTTAGAGCAAGATATGAGACTTAGTAAAAGTATAGCAAAGTTGTTTTTTTTTTTTTTATTTTAAAGAGAATCAATTCTATGTAGTTTTCCATGTGGCTTTTGTTGTTCTGACTCTTTGTTTTGTACGTGGTACTGGGGTTTGAATGCCAGACTAGCGCCACAACCGCTGAGCCACTGTTCCAGTCCAGCAAAGTTTATTAGAAGACAAATGAAGGGGGAAGCACCTTCAAGGGAGAGAGTGTGTCCCCTTATAGAAGAGAGGGACAACTCACCTTTTCATGTCTCAGCTTTTATTGGGTAAGGAGGGAGACTGTTAGAAGGTCCCACCCAAGTATTTGACAGACTACATTAGCTTCTTTTTTTTTTTTTTTTTTTTTAAGAGAGAATCAGTTTTATTTAGTTTTTCATGGGCCTTTGTTGCTCCAACATTTCGCTGTGCATGTGGTACTGGGGTTTGAACCCACATCCTTGTGCATGCAGGTAAGCACTGTAACCACTGAGCCACTGCTCCAGCCCCTCCATTAGCTTCTTAAGAGCAACTGTTGGTCATCTTGGCCCATGTTGACAGGTCCTAATTGGAACTAGTTTTGCAGAATTTGTGGGTGGTGGGGGCCTATTCTTAATCATCCAGTTTTCCTAGATCTGAAAATCTCTCTATGTGATTTGTGCAGGGGTCTTGCTTTAGATGTCTTAGCATCTAGGCCCTTTTGAGCGAACTTGTCCTTGCCCTTCAGTTCTTGCTTGTCTTCCTCCTGTTGGAAGAGGAATAGATTGCAGGGCTGAGACCAGACAAAGTCCTGAAATAGCTATCCGGTCAGACCTGGTGTTGCTCCTGAGGCAGGGCGGTTGATTAACCGATTTATTCAGTACCAACTCTTTTCTAAACCTCCTGACCCACTCCTCCCGTGTCACTAACAACAGAAGAAGAAGACCAAGGAGAAGAGACTCCAGGGCCTCTGCAGTTAGAGGCTGAATGAAGAAGGCCCAGCAAGAAGTCCGAGGATCTGGGCACATTGGCGCACACCTGTATTCCCAGGGGTTGGGAGGCTGGGGCAGGAGGATCACAAGTTCAAAGCCAGCCTCAGCAATTTAGGGAGGCCCTAAGCAGCTTAGTGAGACCCCATCTCAAAATAAAAAATAAAAAAGGGCTGGGGGTGTGGCTCAGTGGCTGGACTCCCCTGAGTTCAATTCCTGGCAGCACACGCACCAAAAAGACGGTGCAGCCTCTGAGGCGAGGTTCATCTTCCGAAACTTCAGCTTCCCAGTAATAACTAGGGATTAGTAGTTGACAGCACTTCCCCCCAGGGTGGAGATGAGGATCCCGAGATATGCATCCCAAGGGCCCAGGAGGAGCTCAGTGCTGGAGGAGGAGGAGACATAAGTAGCAGCTTTATCTCTGAGCCTTCTGTGGAACTATTGAACCTTGCCTAGGGCTCTCAGGGGTGAGGCTGCTGCACCCAAGGGGTGGGGTGGAGCCCCACACGGGGCGGCTGGGCAGTGCAGGATGCCAGCGACCAGGGTGGAGAGCTGGGCACTGCATGGAACCTGCTGCCCGAGGCGCACTGCCAACCCGGCAGGTCTGTGCAGCAGGCTCAGCTCCCAGCGGGGACGCCCAGACACCCTCTGGGATGTGGTCTGACTGAATCCTGTGATTAGGGAGGCTGAGAGTTACAAGTGCTTGTAATTTTGCTATTAAACAGAACAAGGGGCCTGGAGCAGTGGCTCAGCGGTGGGAGCGCTTGCCTGACATGTGTGAGGACCGGGTTCGAACCCCAGCACTACACACACAACACAGTGTTGGAGCAACGAAGGTCACATGGAAAAACTAAATAAAATTGATTCTCTCTCTTTCTTAATGTCCCTCTCTCTTTAAAAAAAAAAAAATAGCAGAAACAAAAAACCAGAACGTGAAGCCCACTTTAGATTAGCTGGGGAGGGAATTTGAAGCGAGCAGACTCTCTCTCTGGGACATGGCACTACAATTTCCTGTCCTTTTTACATGCCCTGCCCACTGGGCCTGTTCTGTGTTCTTGGTGGGGTCTCTTGAGAATACCATCCTGAGACATGCATGTGTTCTTTCACTCCTTTGGAAGGAAGAGAGGCTTCCCATTGACATGGGGCTGAGAACAGATCCTCCCTCTCGATCCCAGCATGGATGCCACAGCTCCTCCCTCACAGCACCATTGCTATCCCTCTGCGAATTGTGGGCTTGGGATGTCCTGTTGAGTCATTTCACACCCAGAATCTCACAGCAGTCCTGGCACACAATGTCAGTGACATTTATAGACAGAAATAGAACAATATAACTTAAAAAAAATGACCCCGGTACAGTGCTGCCCGCCTATCATCCCAGCGACTGAAGAGGCTGAGGCAGGATTGCAGATTTGAGGCTAGCCTCAGCAACTTAGCGACATACTCAGCGACGTAAACCTGTCTCAAAATAAAAAATAGAAAGGATTGAGGATGTAGTTCAGCGGTAAAGTTCCTCTGGGTTTCATGCCCAGTGCCCCCTTTGCCCTCAAAATATGATGAGGACCAAAGTTTTGGCATAAGGAGCCTGGGCCCTGGGCAGCTGCATTGCTCTTGGATGCCCAGGCGCAGGACACAAAGGCAGCCTTGCTGCTTCCCACCTTCATAAAGGGTTAAGGGCTTCAGGTATATAAATAGGGCCCCTCCCTGATGGGCACTTAGCCACTACCCAATCCTTCCTATCTTGGGATGGGGAATAAGAATGTACGTAGAAGATAGTAAATGGCCGGGTATGGTGACATGTGCCTGTAATCCCAGTGATTCTGGAAGGCAAGGCAGGTGGATTGCAAGTTTGAGGACAGTCTGGAAGACTTAGCACGATCCTGTCTAAAAATTAAAAAAAAAAAAGGGGGTGGTGGTGCAGGGGCTGGGATGTAGCTCGGTGGAAAGTGCTTGCCTATCGTGTGTGAGGCCCTGTGTTCCATCCCCAGCATAGCAAAACATAAATAAATAAATTTCAAAAAATGGAGGAAGAAGAAAGAGGAGGGGAAGGAGTAGATAGCAAATTGTTCCGGAATGTACAATTCCAGGCACAACCATTGTTGGTTGTCGTGGTGAGTGCTGTTTGTGAGCAGATAGCAGTGTCTTTGTCATCTGTCTTGGATGAGATTAGCATTACCCCTAGTTCCATTAAAACAAATCCTCCCATTATATGAAATCCAGCATGTGAAAGATCTTTAGGTTAAGTTAGCTTGCTTAACTGAACAGGGAAACAGACATTAAGGAATATCAACTACGTGTGAAGGTCCCTTCTCTCAGACAGCTCACAGTCCACTGCAAGAGGCATAGGAAGAAATAAAGGATTTGAGGGCAGGGATGTCCCACCACTCTGGGGACAAGCATTGGGGACTTTGGCAGCTGGAAGGAAGTGAGCCGGGTGTGTCTGGAGGTGAGGGAGCAGTGCTTCTAGAAAGAGTGACACCTGGGTCCTCAGTGGTGGGTTGGATTATAGGAGGAAAGGAAGTGAGTGGTCTCTAGGCAAAGGGCAACTTGAAGGTCAACTGGCTTGTGACTCCGTAAGTCTAGGGACCTAGGCTACATTTCTTTTCTTTTCTTGGTACTGGGGATTTAACACAGGGACACTCATACTCTGAACCACATTCCCAGTCCTTTTTATTTTATTTATTTAAAAAGAGAGAGGGACAGTGAGAGACAGAGAAAGAATCAATTTTATTTGTATTTCATATGGTTTCGTTGCTCCAACACTTTGCTGTGCATGTGGTTATGGAGTTTGAACTTGCATCCTTGCACATGCCAGGCAAACACTCTAAGGGCTGTAACCACTGACCACCGCTCCAGCCCCCATTTATTCGATTTTTGAGACAGGATCTCATTATTGTTGAGGCTGGCTTTGAACTTGACCTCCTCCTGCCTCAGCCTCCTGAATCACTGGGATTACAGGCATCTGTCATGGTTCCTGGGGACCTAGGCTACATTTTTGGTTGTTTCAAGAATAAAACCCAGAACTAATACTGACTCCCTGTGACTACTAACCCCACCTCAGATTGGTGAAAGGATTTCTCAGAGTTGAAAGAACAATGGGACATTAGAAAGGCAAAGCCTTATCACTGTTAATTATATTACAGGTGTGGGAAGTGGCTCTCGCACTTGGATCCTAGGCATATTTGAGCCTGGGCTCAGATGTTGCTGGAGTACCTGCAGGCAGGTCACAAAGCAGGGGCACTGGAAAGATGCATTTATGTAGAATTATGCAATCAGAAAATCTAAAGAGGATGTTTCATTTTAGCACACATTCAAATGTTGTTTTTTGTGGGCTTTTTCCTTCTTCTCAGGGCTAGGTATCAAATCCAGGGCCTTGTGCATGTGAGGCATAGTTTTCTACCCCAGCTTCGTAATGTTATTTTTATTTTAACTCGTATTTCTGGGAATGGACAGAATCTTTTTAACCCTGAAAAGGAGGTTCCGTTATCCCTTAATTTCTATTTACTCACCAACCCCCTTCCAAACAACCTGCTACAGAAGGCTGCCGGCCCTTCCCCCAGTGGCCCAGTCTATGTTCATCACTCCCTTTGGCTGGTTGTGACCCTAGGGAAGTTTCTGGAACTGGAAGATCGTATAATAATTATGGAAATGAGTGTGTTATTACAATGTGCTTACATCCTCTGGGCTCAGAGACTGAATTTGTGTGCATTGTTCACTTAGTCCCCGTGACAACCTACTGGGGCGATTTACAGAAGAGAACCCTGGGGCTCAGAGAGATAAAGTGACCTGGTTAAAGTCACACTGCTAATAAGGGTTAGAAATGGAATCTAAATGCAGGGGTGCCTGTTCTGCAGCCCTGTTCCTTGATCCATTCTCACGCTGTCACCTGGAGCCTAGAACCAGAGGGAGTGAAGAGATGTTCTCATCTTAAGTCTTTGCTTTATGGAATTATATGACAATAACATAGGACCTGGTCCACTTCCAACCCCAGACTCCCAGAGTCTCTGCTCAGGTTACTTTCACACATATGTGTAATATTTATCAGTACAAATTTAATAGGAAAGGAAATTTTCTTCAAAGAATCCAGTAGGGGGGCTGGAGGTGTAGCTCAGTGGTAGAGTACTTGCCTAGCATGTGCAAAGCCCTGGGTTCAATTCCCAATACTGTTAAGCCAGGTGCAGTGGCATATGTCTGTAATCCCAACAACTCCAGAGGCTGAGGCAGGATCACAAGTTTGAGGTCAGCCTCAGCAACTTAGTAATGCCCTAAGCAACTCAGTGAGACCCTGTCTCAAAAAGTAAAAAAAAAAAAGAGTAGGGGGTGCTGGGGATGTTGCTTAGTGGTTAAGTACACCTGGGTTCAATCTCCGGTACTGCCAAAAACCAACCAACCAAACAACAACAAGATGGAATTTCATAGAAAAATACTCAAGCTGTGCAATGGAGACAAAAGCTAGACTAACAGGCTGGAGAGAGACTGCGTGGTGAAGAAGTCGAGGGCAGACAATTCTTCCAAGAACTTTTGCTATAAATTAAGCGGAAGCTGGAAGGGGATTTGGGGACAGGGGAAGGTGTGCCAATCTCCTAGCCAGGATTTGTGCTTTGCCCATTTGCATCCCATTCTGGGCCCCTGGAGAAATGCTTTTGTACTGCATCCCAGAGACTCTTCCTGGGATATTTCCAGATGGCATCCAAGAGGAGGCGAAAGCAGGAGAGCCAGGAGAGCTGGAAGGAGAGGCAGGCGTTCCTCCCCGCTTCAGTTCTGGATGGGCGTCCCTTCGCCTGCAGTACTTTCTGGGCTGTCCCTTCCTCCATGGCTCAGGATTTCGTCCCCTGGTCCTCTCTGAACCGGGAGTGACCACTCCTTCCCATCATTGCTCCTGTTTGTTTCTTCTCTTTGTAACCAGCCTCTTCTTTGATGTCACCCAACCATCTGAATGAATTCTAATTGGAGCCAGGACCTTAATTGACAGAGCATGCTCTCTCTCTCTCTCTCAGACACCAGAATATGTTTGTGTGCACACAAGAATGACATGGCAGAAAGGGAGAATCTGACAATTCAGGGAAAAGCAGGATTCTTGCCCCACTGGAAGCTTTGAGCCTGCTGAGAGGACAGGATCCAGAGTCCAGGCAGAGGTCATTGGTCTAAGGCTTGAACGGGATGCCTCTTGTGTGGTCCCAGGAGGAGAGGCAGGACTCATGGGCACAGGGACAGGAAGGTTGGTGGATTTGGTCTGTTGGCTTCTGGGTTCTCAGAGTATGAAATAGGACCATCCGTCAAGGAGTGTGGGGTGGTTTGTGGACAGAGAAAAAAAAGTATGAAATAGCCGTCCTGGAGAAGAGGAAAATGAACTTTCTAGGAAAGGCTGGCAGGATTGCCAGGCATGAGGAATGCCAATTTGAGGTTTGTGGTCATGAATTTAAAGGGCAACTCATCAGCCAAGCTGCACGCTGTTCACCAGCAATATTCAGCAGCTGGAGAAGGTGGAGGGAGGGGTTGTGCCAGGGCTGGGAATTAGCCAGGTTCATATGGTGGAAGGAGAGGGGACAAGCTTGTTGGACGTCAGCCAGGGAGTGACTGTCAAGATAGTGTGGCTTTATGTAGGGTAGGAAGGACTAGAAGGACATGAACATGTGATAGTAAAAAAGTTGGGAAGTGGGGGCTGGAGCAGTGGCTCAGGGGTAACACACTTGCCTGGCATGCGCAAGGATGCGGGTTCAAACCCCAGCACCACGTACGTACACAATGAAGTGTCAGAGTGATGAAAGCCACATGAAGTGGATGTGCACTATGAAGTGCATGCCTGCAATCCCTAAAACTCCAGAGGCTGAGGCAGGAGGATGGCAAGTTCAAGGCCAGCCTGATAAACTTAGCAAGACCTTATTTTTAGAGTAAAAAATAAAAAAGGACTAAGGATGTAGCTCAATGGTGGAGTGCACTTGGATTCGATCTCCAGTACCACAAAAGTAAAAAATAAAAATTAAAAAAAAAAAGTGGATGGGAGGATTTTTGTTTTGTTTGTTTTTGTTTTCAAAGAGAGAGAGGAGTTCGGTCCTCAGCCCTGAAAAAGAGAGAGAGAGAGAGAGAGAGAGAGAGAGAGGAAAGAGAATCAACTTTAGTTTTTCATCTGGCCTTTGTTTTTCTGACACTCAGTTGTGTATGTGGTGCTGAGGTTACAAACTTGGGTCCTCGTACATGCCAGGAAAAGTGCTCCAACTGCTGAGCCACCCTCCAGCCTAGTGGGAGGTTTCGATGAAGTGTAGGGGTGGAGAGGAAGCATGGACCCAGGAGAAATGAGATGAAGTCATTGGGAGATGAGTACAAGAAGCCACAAGATGTGGGAGCACACGGTGTACCTTGATGGGCAACGATTTTGGAAGTGGAGGAAGATAAATGGTTAGGATGGTTGGTATTGGAAACAAAGATGGTACCCACATCACCTCCAGACCTTGCCTGGACCAACATCTCCCGACACCTTCCAGAGCCATTCTGTATCTTGCCAAGCTGCCTGAAAAAGCCCACGACAACTTGGGGTCTTCAGTTTTATAGCTGAGCCAATTATTTTTCGGCTTACTTCCTTCTTGCAGCCTGACCCATCACCTGGTTCCGTCCCCACTGCAGTGTCGGTGGTATGGGCCTCCTAGAGAGAGTGCGTCTGGGTCACATAGTATATCTCTCAGTATCCCTAGAGAGAAGCCCCGGTTTCTCTGTCTTTAAAGTGCATCGTCCTTTGTGTAGTGAAACATGCTTTAATTGCTGCTGTGTGTCATCCTATCTACTTAATTTCCTTGACCCCTCAGGAGGAGCGTCTACACTGGAGGGAGGGATTATTACACTCATTTTTCTTTTCTTTCTCTTCTAAATGTGGCATTGGCAATGAAACTCAGAGGCATTCCCACCATTGAACTATATCCTCAGCCCTTTCTATGCTTAAAAAAATTTTTTTGGGGGGGTATCAGGGATTGAATCCAGAGGCACTTAGCCACTGATCCACATCCCCAGCCCTTTATTGTTTTTTTTCCAGACAGGGTCTTGCTAAGTTGCTGAGGCTGGCTTTGAACTTGAGATTCTCCTGCCTCAGCCTCCTGAGCCACTGGGATTATAGGTGTGTTAAGTTTACTACGCTCATTTATAGAGATGAGGAAATAAAACCTCAGGGAGGTGAAAAGCTTTATCATGGTGATGTAGGTCTGCCTGAGTCTTAGGAGACTCACTGCCCAGGTGGGGAAACAGGTAGGGGAAAATAAAAATAACTTCTGTATGCAAAATTCTTTGGAAATATGGAAGTTGGATTACTCCCGTTGTGGAGAAGAGGTGGGTGCCTGGGAACTGAACTGCAGGATGAGTAGAAATTTACATAGGAGATAGGTGGTCTGCTGACAGAAGTGACGGCCTGAGCAAAGACACTGTGATAGGAAAGCGTACTGTGTGGTAAGGGCCCTGGGAGTTGCTAGGTAGGCAGGGTTCCTCCTTGTCTGCAGCCCAGGGTTCATGGACAGCCTCAAGGGAGCAGCAACTGGATGGATGGGTTGTCACAGTTTTGTGGGCATCTCTGTATTACAGATTCTGGAGAGAGCCTTTTTATTTTCATCAGATCCTTAAACTGGGGCATTGATTCAAACAGCCTTGGGCAGCAGATAAGCTTGGAGAAGTCAGCAGGGTGCCCAGAATGAAGGACCTTGCAGGCTTTGCTCGGGAATTCACACTTCACTGTGAGGTCCACAGGGAACCCAGGGGGTTCTAGCTGGGGAGCAACCTGGGACAGGCCTTAGGAAGACTCACAGGCATAATTACTGTGGGCTCAGCTAGGACATCTTCTTGTAGACTGCAAAGTGATGTGCAGTTGGACTCCATCTGTGGATTCAACCAACCTCAGATCAAAAAATTTTAAGAATTCCATCTGTGTTGAATACATATAGCTTTTTTTTTTTTTTTCCAGTGCTGGGGATTGAGCCCAGGGCCTTGTGCATGCTAGGCAAGAGCTCTACCACTGAGCTACATCCCTAGCCTCTTAGACCTTTTTATTCTTGTCCCTATTCCCTACACAAAACAGTAGAACAACTATTTGCAGAACATTCATATTGCATTAGGTATTATAAGTAATGTAGACATGATTTAAAGTACACAGGAGGATATGGGTAAGTTATGAGCAAACACCACACCGTAGCTTATTTGTTCTTGCTTTGGAGCCAGGGCTTCCTTCTGTTGCCCAGGCTGGGCTCAGGCAAACCTCCCGCCTCAGTCTCTGTAGTCGCTGGGACTACAGGTGTACACCACCACGCCTGCCTTTGCTATACTATTTTACATAAGGGTCTTGAGCATCTGCAGATTTTGGTTGGGTGAAAGGTGAACCCAAAGGCTCAGTATGTGAGACAACTCAAAAATGCTGAGAGGTAAAAGGACTGGGTTTGAGAGCCTTACCCCAAACAGTTCATCCCCTCAGGGATTAGCTGGTAACTTTAGGCTGGTAGGGTGTGGCTGGAGGAGGTGGGTATTTATTTTGGGGTATTTATTTTGTGTCTGGTGCATGGAGTCTCTCTCTCTGCCTCCTGGAGCCATGCCTTGAACCTCTTTCCTCCACCACACTCTTCTGCCTTGAAGTTCAGCCTCTAAATTTAGGCCCCAAGGAATGGAACCAGCCACCTATGGACCTTTGAAACTGTGAGCCCCCAAATTAACTTTTCCTCCCAAAATTGTTCTTGTTGGGTCTTTACTCACAGCAATGAAATAACAGGGGGTCCAGGAACCAAGCCCCTGAAGATACCAAAAGATGATCACACCATTCACTGTTGTGACCCAAGAGTGTGGCCCAGCGCTGAGCAAACATTGGTGATTTAATGAGTATTTGATGAATGAATGAATGATCACAGGTAATAACACATATAATAACAGAAAATGAATCTCATTAGGGTGACTCCACACATTTCTTGGATGACTTGACCTTAGGTGGAATCCAGGATCCCTCTGCATTGTCCTAGGCTCTAACTGAAGGCTGCAGAATCCTGAAATGAAGCTGGGGGTGGTGAGGCAGGGGAGAGGGGGTGTGACCGCACTTGGTGCCCTGCCCTGTCTTTGGAGGAACCAGGCTTCTTTCTTCCTTCCACATTCAACCCATTCATTTGTGATTCTGTAGAATGTGTCCTCTGTCCCCTCCACTCCCACCCAGCTCCTGCTCCCCCATACTTGCCCTGGTCACTGCAGTCATCTCCAAACCAGTGCCACTTCTTCTGCCCTTGTCTCTCCACCACCCACTCTCCACATGTGGGCGAGAGGGATCTTTTAAGACTTCCTGTGCAAAGCCTGTGTCTTTTCCTTTTACGTACTGAGAGAGCTGTTTCTCAAACTTTAACAGACATTTGGGTTGTGTGGGAATTTTGCTAAAATGCAGGCTGTGGGGGCTGGAGCCATGGCTCGGTGGTTGGGGCACTAGCCTGGGATGTGTGAGGACGCGGGTTCAAACCCCAGCACCACATGCAGAATGAAGTGTGGGAGCAACGAAAGCCACATGAAAAACTAAATAAAATTGATTGCCTCTCTCTCATGTGTCCCTCTCTCTCTTAAAAAAAAAAAGAAAAAGAAAAAGAAAAAATAATAAAGCAGGCTGTGGTTCAGTTGATCTGGGGTTGGGCCCAAGACTTCACTTCTAACAAGCTCCCAGGCCAGGCAGTGGCTGCTGCTCTTGGGTCACATTAGGCCTAACAAAGAACTAGAGAAAAATCCAAACTTCCTTCCCATGTCCTACTTTATCTGGCCCCTACCCAGCTCTCCCACGTCACTGCCAACCTCTGTTCTTCGTTCCCATCACACTGTGGCCACACTGGCCTTCGTTCTGTTCCTGGAGTGTGCCAAGTGTTCCCGCCTCAGGGCCTTTGCTTGTGAGGTTTCCCCTGCTTGGAATGACCCTTTCCTGGCATCCATATGGCTTGCTGCTTTTCTTTATTCACATCTCAGCACAATGAGCAGAGAATCCTTCTCTAACCATCTCATAGAACAAAGCACCTCATCTCTTGGGGGTCTAGTGGGTATTTGCTTTTTTATTTTTCCTTCTCCTTGGCACCTGTCACTCTCTGAACTTATTTTGGTAATACATTGATTGATTCGTTAATGTTCTGCCTCCACCCCTACAGATGTTCTACCTGGATAACGACTCGGTTTCCTTCACTCGGAGTCAGTCCCTGAGCCTAGCACACAGCAGGTACCCTTTTCATGTTAGTTGGATCTGGGCACGAACGTGTTCCCATGGTTGCTTTGTTGTTCAGATGCATGTGGGGAAAAACTTAGAGTGACATTAATGGAAGTATCTGAGGAGTGGGAGGTGGGAAGGAGCAAACTTTATACTGAGTGTGCTGCAGAAAAGGTCTCAAGAAACTGGAGATGACACTGAACCTAAAAGTCGGCACAGGACGGAAGCATTCATCTAAGAAAAGACACTCACTCTGGAGGACGGGAAAGAAAGTAACTCAGATGAGTTAATGAGGCATTTGTAACAGTAAGTACACACATAGCAAGCATTTATTAAATATGTTGAACCCTTATTCTATGTTCACTACTTTGCATAATTATCTGTTCATCCTCACAATGAGGAGCAGCATTATGAGTTGAGACTTGCCTTTGCCCAAGGTCAGACAACAATTCAAAGACCTGACAATTCCATTTCCATTTTCTACAATAGCTTTTTGCCTTTTTTTTTTTTTTGTACCAAGCATTGAACCCAGCCAGAGTCCCTTGACCACTGAGCCATACATCCCGAACCCTTTTTTATATTTTATTTTGAGACAGGGTTTCACGAAGTTGCTTAGGACCTCGCAAAGTTGCTGAGACTGGCTTAGAACTTGAGGTCCTCCTGCCTCAGCCTCCTGAGCTGCTGCTGGGATTATAGGTGTGCGCCACTGTGCCTGGCTAAAACAGCTCTATTCAAAGTTGTAAATATCGGGGCTGGAGCGGTGGCTCAGCCGTTACAGTGCTTGCCTGGCATGAGTGAGGATGGAGTTTGAACCCCAGCACCACGTACACAGGGATGTGTCGGAGAAATGAAAGCCACATGAAAAATTAAATAAAATTCTCTCTTTTTCTCTCACTGTCCCTCTTTCTTAAAAAAAAAAAAAAGTTGTAACAATCATCACACTGCCCTGTCCCCAGTCCTTACTTTCTGCTATGCCATATGGTCCGTGAGCGCCTGATTTACTGAGCATTCTACTTGCTTATCTGTCCTCTCACCAGAAAATAAATTCCCTCAGGGGAAAGATTTTTTTTGTGTTCACTGCTGCTTTCCAGAGCCCAGAACAGGGCCTGCCACGTGAAAAGACACTTAACAAATGCTAAATGTTCAAAGGGTGAGTGAGGCATGATTTTAAAATCCTTTCTTCTGCACCTCTGAGAGGCCATTCTGTCAACGTGTGGCTGAAGCCCACCTGAGCTGAGCTGGGACGGAAAGCTGTGGCTACTGAATGGCCTCCCCAAGCAGAAGGAAGATGTCCACAGAAGAGGCAGCAGCTGCACAGAGTGTGGAGGGACAGCAGACAGGGACCCGGCCTTGCCCAGGCTCCAGCACTGATGGCACCACTATGGTGGCAGGGATGGGTGTGGATGCCCCAGGTTGGCAGTGGCCTATTCTCAGGATGTGGCTTCCCATCTGAAGTGGCCCTAGAGGCTCTGTGGCAATTACAAGCTGATGTAAGTGCATAAATAGGCACTTGTCAGGAAATCTCTTGCAAATTTAGTTGTTCAACCCTGGCAGCTAGAGTTTCTGAACTGGTCAGGCACAACTGGCTTTCTTTTTTTCTTTTGGTACTGAGAATTGAACCCAGGGGTGCTTAACCACTGAGCCACATCCCCAGCCCTTTTTATATTTTATTTTGAGACAGGGTCTCGCTAAGTTGCTGAAGCTGGCTTTCTCTCTTTTCTAAAGAAAGAGATAGAAGGGGGCTGGAGCGGTGGCTCGGTGGTTTCGGCACTTGTCCCACATGCGTGAGGACACGAGTTCAACCCCAGCACCATGCACACAACAAAGTCTCAGAGCAACAAAGGGCACATGAAAAACTAAATAAAATTGATTCTCTCTTTCTCTCTCTCACTGTCCCTTTCTCTTTAAAAAAAAAAAATAGAGGGACAGAGAAAGAAAGAATCAATTTTATTTAGGTTTTCATCTGGTTCTTGTAGCTCCAACACTTGGTTGTGTATGTGGTGCTGGGGTTTGAATCCGTGTCCTTGTGCATGCCAGGCAAGCACTGAACTGCTGAGCCACCGCTCCAGCCCCCTTAGGCTGGCTTTGAACTCACAATCCTCTTGCTTCGGCCTCTCCAGTTGTGGGATTGCAGTCATGTACCACCACCCCTGGCTTTAGGCAGAACATGGTCCTTCAGATGATTGTCTGGCCTACTGACTGTGGTTTCTTAAAGTGGGGTCCTCACACTAGCAGCATCAGTATCACTTGAGAACTTGCCCCAGATGCAAATTCTCCAGGCCCAGCTGACCTATGGAATAGGAAACTATAGGATCAGGACCCATCATTTTAGTAATTAACAAGCCCTTCAGATGATTCGGATACATTTGAGTTCGAGAATCATGATTTCAGTTTCTCTTTCAGGGTAATTATTAATCTGCTGCAAGAGGTGGGGTGGGGTTAAAGTAAAAATTAGGGTTGGGGGACTCATAAATATAGTACAGGGGTCTTGGTAAAAAATAAGTGAGCACTGGATCAGTGATTTTATTATTTTTTTAAAGAGAGAGGGACAGAGAGAGAGAAAGAATCAATTTTATTTAGTTGTTTATGTGGCTTTTGTTGCTCTGACACCTCATTGGGTATGTGGTACTGGGGTTTGAACCCATGTCCTTGTGCACGCTAGGTAAGCACGTGTAACTGCTGGAGTCACCACTCCAGCCCCAGGTCAGTGATTCTTAATGGAAAGAGACAAGAGTTAGGGGTGGAACCTTTTTTTTGGGGGGGAGGAGGGGTACTGAAAATTAGAACTCAGGGCTGCTTTATCTCTGAGCTACATCCCCAGTTCTTTTATTTTGAGACAGAGTCTCCCTAAGTTGCTCAAGTCCTCCCTAAATTCCGAGGCTGGCAATTCAGCCTCTGCTTGCTTGAGCTGCTGGGACTACAGGCGTGTGCCACCACGCCCCGCTGGAATCCCTTATTTCAGAAAATCCCCTGAGAAGGGGTTGTCCAAAGTGCATTGTGAAGTCATTACAGTTTAATTTTAAGATCTGATATTTACTTTGAAATGTGAAATGACATTAAAGGAAGGTGTGCTATAAACCACCACTCAGTAATGATCATTTAGTGTCTGTAGCCCAAACAAGAATATAATGCTTGGATCTCATGCCTTGTCCCATCCTCAACTTTAAAAACAACAACAAAAAAAACTAAACTAAAACTTCAACTCTACTCATTCACACCCACCCTGCTACAAAGTGCCTAGGCCTCAACTGGCCTGGGAGATAAGAGAAACCTGGCATACCGCCTGCCTAAAAGAGCTCATGAGACTGGTTGCACAACTGCATGGAGCCTTCTCTGTGTGCCACCCACTGTACTGTATTTGGCTCTGGGAAAAGGTGGAAAGATAAATTAGCCAGTGATTTCTGCAATCCAGAAGCTTAAACGAGATAATTCACAGGGGAGACATTTCTTGTTTGGCAGATGTTGGAAGTACAGAGGTGTGGAACCTTTGATCAGAGCCTTGGTTTTTCAGCATTGCCAGATAACAGAACACAAGGTGGACTGATGGCAGAGGAGGCCAAGCACCTGGGCTGGGGTTGGAATGAGAGGTAGGAGGCATATAAATACCAGTCCCGAACAGTATTGCTGCTATGCCCACTGACTATTTGGATCCAGGACCTTATTAGGAAAGCTGAGGTAAGACAGCAACACTTGCTACATTTGTCCAGTGACTACACGTGTCAGCAATAACCCTCGGAGCTGTACACTCATAATCTCATTCTTCGTGGGAATCCTATGAGACAGTTACTATTGCCACCGCATTTGACTGAGGGGGAAACTCAAGTACCGAAAGGAAAGACACTTACGAAAAGTCACACACCAGATAGTGGTGGAGTCAAAACTTGAACCCAGGCTGTTTTGCTCCACAGAGCTCAGAAGTGCTTGACAAAACTACATGCTGCCCCAGGTGTCCAGGCTGGTCTTCCGGGCAGGGGATGACACACTTATTTTGATGAGTAAATAAGAGTCTGAAAGTCCTTTCGTCTTTCCATACGCCTGCTCATACCCTTTGGTGTGGACAATTCAGAATAAAGTGCTTTTTGAACTAGATTCGGGATCCACACCCCTCCCCCACTTTTTTTTTTCCCCAAAGCTGTGGATCAGCCCAGCACCCGCTGTGCAGCTGCTCTACCACTGAGCATACCCTCTGCTGGGAGCAATTCTTTAAGCCCCTTCCCACTAGATGGCGGCCCCTAAACCCACACACAAACTCCGGAACCTCCACTGTCCCCATCTCCCAGGATCAGCTGCGGCAGAGGAGCTGAGGACGAACGCCCTTGTCTCGTCTAGGGGGCCACAGCTTGCTGCCCCGCCCCATCCGGGGGTCGCGGGAAGCTCCTGCGCGGGGTGAGGGGCGGGAAGGGTGGGAGGGAAGACCTGGCTCCCCCTACTCTCTGCGCCTGGGGAGGAGCCGAAGCTGAGCAACCCCTCCCTGGGCGCCAGGCGGGGCCGGATCTCACCGCTCGCGCTTGCTGGGAGAGGAGGCCCGGGAGCGCGGCGGAGGGTGCGGGCGAGGGCTCCGAGGGCGCGGGCCCCGCGGCAGGTGCGCAGAGCGGACTACAAGTCCCAGCATGCCTGGCTACCTTGACCCGGCCCCCGCTGCCGCTTAAAGGCTCAGGGAGCAGCAGCCGTCGGGTCGCCGCGGCTTTCGCTTTGCCGCCGCGCTTGGTCGGCGGGAGGAGCGGACTCAGCTGCAGGCTCTCCTGGCGCCCTAGCTCGGACTGCACGGAGGGCGCTCCTGGTCCAGGTTCAGGGCTACCCTGCCGAGGCGCCCGTGCCCCCGGGCTCCCCGCCTCGGTCCCCGGCGGCCCCGATGCCGAGGCATGGATAGAGCGGCACTGCGCTCGGCGGCGATGGGGGAGAAGAAGGAGGGCGGCAGCAGTGCCGCCGGGGCCGCGGCCAGCCGGGCTCTGCAGCAGTGCGGGCAGCTCCAGAAGCTCATCGACATCTCCATCGGCAGCCTGCGCGGGCTTCGCACCAAGTGCGCTGTGTCCAACGACCTCACCCAGCAGGAGATCCGAACCCTGGAGGTAAGGGGCCGCAGCACCAGAGGGTCTGGGACCCGGGCTGGGCGCGAGGAACGGCCCCAGCTCATTCCTGCCCAAGTTGCATCCTGGAGCCCTGTCTCCCACTTGGAGGCTTCCACTCGGCTCCAGTCGTTGATGAGGCAGCTCGAGGACCCGGGATCAGAACTCATCTTGGGCAGGATTTTCGGAGGAGGGGGTGCAGAGTGGGAACCGGGATGGGAACCGGAGCAGCGGGTGTGCGGCGTGAGCTGCGTGCTGAATCCCCCTGCCAGCCTTCTCTTCGCCCCCACCCCATTTCTACGGTCTGCCAGAGTCATTGTCCCACTGAATCACGCGTTGGACTTTTCCTCGTGGGCCGAGGAGATGGGGAGGTCCCCTGAAATGTGAGCGCATGCCCACTGCCCTTTCTCTGCCTGCCCCTACTGCTCAGGTCCGGGTCGTGTCCCTTCCTTTCCCCCAGGTCTTGTCTGCTGCTTTTCATAAAGTGTTTGCTGAAACTGCATTTTTGCTCGTTAGGCGTTTGGTGCTTTTCTTTCCTGATGCCACAGCCATTCATTGCTCAAATTGTAATTACCAACTGACTCTCCTAACTCCCCCCTAAAAGTAGGGTTTTGGCTTAGGAAGGATTATGCTGGGGAAGGAAGCCTTTGGTGGGAAGATGACACTACTTAAGGGGGTTCTGGTGGAGCCTGCTTCGAGTGTAAAGAAGAGGTAAGATATGCCGGCCTCCTCTCTCAAATTATAGCTGGGAAGTGCAGTATTAAAAGGATTTGGAAGAATCAGCCAGAAGGGTTTTTGGTTCTCAGAAGGGGGAGCTTCCCCCACCTCTTACACAATAGAGGGAAACCAGTGCATTCCCAACTTGATTTTGTCTAGGGACTGGGAGACCTCTGAAATTCCAGGGGCCAGTTAATAGCTGCCCTGTCTTGAAGAGGGGCCATGCACTACCATGCATTGCCACATTTGGTCGCCTGTAGGTCTGAAGAGGTTTTGTTTTACTAGGTCCTCAATGCCCCCACCCCCTTGTTATCCACTGCCAGGTCATTGCCCTAACTGTTACAATACCAATCCTCCCTCTGTGCATACCACAGCCTGAATCCTAGTTTGATCAGAAATGCTGAGTGACTCTCCTTTGCATTTTTATTTATTTATTTTTTTTTTGCAGGGCTGAGGATCGAACCCTGGGCTTTGCGCATGCTAGGCAAGCACTCTGCCACTGAGCTAAATCCCCAACCCTAAGCATTTATTTTCTTTTTCTTTTTAGAAAGAGGGACAGTGAGAGAGAGAGAGAAAGAGAGAAACAACTTTATTTAGTTTTTCACATGGCCTTAGTTGCTCCAACACTCAGTTGTGTACGTGGTACTGGGGTTTGAACCCGGGTCCTCATGCTTGCAAGGCAAGCGCTGAAACCGCTGAGCCACCGCTCCAGCCCTAAGCATTTATTTTCTTAAAAGCTACAAAGGCAGGGACATTGGAAGAATCCAACTAGTGTTGGCTATTATTATTATTGTTTATTATAGCTGTTACAGCAGGATCAGTCAGGGCATTGCTTAAAAACCAAACCAACAAAGCCCTCCAACAGACCCTTCTGGATGTGAGCTGCTATTTTCCAAGTGAAACCGATTTCTTGAACACAGCTGTGTGTGTTTGCCCAGTAAAGTTCAGTTTTTAATCCAACACAATAGGGGACCTGTGTGGCTTAGTTCTGGGAGGGGAGGGGTCGTTGTCTGGCAGCATGTGCCTGGTTAGACCACTGTGTTGTGGGGCTGAGAATGTTCTCTGTGTTGGCCTCTGTCGGATGGTCCCTGTGTTGCACTGAAGGTGCTCCTGGATCCCAGGGTGAATGTGGGAGAAGTGTTTGCTGTTCATTCTCTGCGAATGGCTTTTTGACCACAAGGTAAACTGATTTCTGGACTTGCTCATTTAAAGAAAAGTGTGCTATTATGACATCCCAAAGTGTCCAGCTGTTCGGGTCTCCATGCTGGTGAACTCAGTGGCCTCCTTGATGAATGTGTTCGAATGATTGGTCATTTCTGGCAGCCAGAAGGCCATGAAGGCCCAAAGGCAGTTTGCAATGTAAATGAGACTAATGCTGAGTTCCCTGTCCTTTCCACTGTGGTATGGATGTGGAGTCACTTGCTCCTTGAAAAGGCAGGACCTAGGTTGTTCTTTGGATTGGGAGTTAGACCCTGGAGCTAGTTCCTGGGGCTGCCACCAGCTAGTTTGGGTGAATCACTTTATCTTGGAGGCCTAAGCCTTCTTATCTGCAAAATGAGGAGGCTGGAGTGGGTCTTCAAGGACTCCCAAAACTCTATATTCTGTGGTTTTTGAGGAGACTCAGCTGGGTTGAATGAAACATTGTGGAACATGGTTATTCATGTTCCTATTTTAGAACAATTCTAAAATCCAGATTTACCAGACTGATAAAGTTAGAGGTAAGTTTATTACTACAAGAATCTTGGTGAGAGCATGTGGTGAAGAAGCCCACAGCTTTGAAAGCCATCCTGGCTCTGTCTGTGTGGCGCTGGGAAAGACTCATGACTTCTCTCAAGCTCTCTTGTCTGTAAAAAGATGATCTTCTCACACCTGTGGCAATTCAGTGATTCTGTTAGTGTGTGCTGTTACTACTAGGCTTCTGCCTAGAGACTCCCTGATGGGGACCCGGTGGGCGGTGGCATTCATGCATGCTCCAGGGTTCAGAGAAGGAACTTCTACATCTGGTTCTGATTTTTCTAGAGGTGAATGATACTGGGCAGGAAGCAATTCCAGCAGATGGGTGGGGGTGGCTCACCCCCAAGAGCACTGGAGAAAGAGGCCTGGCCGGCCAGTGGCAGTGACCCTTTGGCTTTCTTTCCTGTTCTGCAGACTCCAGGCCAGGCCCCCAGAGACTGTGCTTGCGACATTGGATTCCTGGCTTTTGAAGAAGGGTCTGGCCAGAGGGCTTGGCTTGTGCAAGGACGTCAGACTTCTTGCGGAACCTTAGGACCGTAGCCCACTCTGGCCCTTATTAAATGAGCGCCTGGTGGGAGAAGCATGTGAGGTGTCTCTGGGAGACCCTGACCAAGGGCAGCTGCTGTTGCCCAGGATCTCAGGTTGTGACAGATGTGCCGGCGTTGGTGTGCCTGGCTGCTGGCTGGCAGCTTTTCTCTGTGGGCTGCCCAACTTGGATTGAAAATGGTGGAAGGGGGCAAAGTTTACTCTTTGCCTCCTGCCTGCCCAGCAGTTTGCTGGCCTCCTTCTCAATCGACTAGGATTTCCTGGAGATGCACCAGCCATTAGCTCTCACTCCACACCCTCAACCTTTCTTCTCTGAGTGGAATGGATAGGAGACACAACCGGAGTTGGAATCTGTAAACAAAAATTGTAGAGCTCCTGTCATTCTGGTAGCTCCTTGGTGCCCTGTATGCCTCAGACCCTTCTAGGAGGTCTGAGAAATCCACCAAGGCAAGTGGGGATGTTCCCACTCCCCAGCCTGCTCCAAGCCATGTTACCCCTTCATCTTCTGTGGTTGGGTCTGTGTCCTGGGCTGGGGAGATGGGAGTGTGCAAAAGCAGATGCTCACGCTGCCCCCTTAGATTCCCTTTTCGGGGACATTGTAACATCTCTTTCCTGCCAGCCCGCTAGTCCTTCCCAGATACAGGCTTGGCCCCACACAGGCTCTCCACCTTGTGCTTATGCAAGCTGACCTGGAGAAGCATTCCCCAGGGCAGGGGACATCCGGGGAGTCATGGTCAGATCACTTTGGCTGGTTCTCTGACAAGTTGCTCCGGAACCAAGAGGTGCTGGGGAACATCAGAGAGGCCTGGTCGTCCTTTAAATGGGCTCTGCAGAGGTCAGAGCCCTGCAGTGCAGAGCACTGGAGCTCACCCTGCTGCTCCCAGGAGCATCAGGCAGTGGAACTACTGGAAGTGGATGGTGTCCTGTGTCCTAGGAACAGTGCATCAGGAGCACACATGGACACACTCATGCTGTTGCTGTGCTTCTGAGCTCCTGCTGGCAGCTGCTCTGGCAGGGCTTCTGAGATGGGTGGGATGCCCTCCTGTCTTTGGGCTTGATAGGCACTTCCAGTCCAAAGGGGGCATCACATAGGCGGACAGAAGTGCCGCCAGTGCCATGGCTCCCTTGGGGTGCTTGGAATGGAGCCCTGCACTGGGAATCCCACTGAACTGTTAGCCAATCCTTCCTCTCGGTTCCACAGAAAACATTCATATTGTCTTGGTGACTTCGCCCAAGTCACTTGTCCCTGGCAGATCTGAGACTGAAAGCTGGCTTTCCTTTCCTGACCCAGCCACTATCATAGAATATGTAGAATGTGGTCTTTTTCTGCCTTGGGTTTTTTTTTTTTTTTTCTCCCAGGGCTGAGGACCGAACTCAGGGCCTTGTGCATGCTAGGCAAGCGCTCTGCCACTGAGCTAAATCCCCAACCCCCTCTGCCTTGGTCTTAACCCTGTGCCTGAGTGACTCTTAGCATCCCTGACGGAGTGCAGAGCTGTGGCACTGACCCTTTTGATATCCACTTTCACCTTGGAAACTTTTTCTCTGGACAAACCTACTTACTGAATGTTCCTCAGAGGGGGCTGGAGGGGGCCTTCAGGTTCCAGAGGCTGTGAGCCAGAGAGGGCTGGGGGTGCTGGAGGGAGGCTTTAGCACATCTGCAGCCCAGGACACTGTGGAAGCATGGAGGCTGGGGTTTGCTGCCTGGAGATAGGATGGGGATGCTTCTTTACTTTCAGGGCTGTTTCCTCTCTTTGTGGCCTGGGTTGGTTCAGAGTCCTGGAAAGTGGCATTCCGTACCCTAAGTGTTCTGGTCCTGCCCATCGTTTGAGTCTGGAGAGGGACCATGTGAGGGTGGTGGGCTGTGGTGACAATATCCAGCAGAGGTGTGGAGAGGTAGGAAAGCCAGTGATTACATCCCAAGCTATGCTTTCTTTAAAAAAAGACATCCTGCTGGGTACGGTGCCACATACCTGAGATCTCAGTGGCTCAGGAGGCTGAGGCAGGAGGATTCCAAGTTCAGAGCCAGCCTGGGCAACTTTGTGAGGCCCTGAGCAACTTAGTGACACTCTGTCTCAAAAACAAACAAATAACAACAAAACCGGACTTTGCAGAACAGGCTGGTTGAAATGTCTCTTTATATTCTGCTCAAAGAGGAAGCCGCATAGGCGCCTGTGGGGTTAGGGAACCACCTGTGCAAAGAGGGGACCCACAGGGAATGAGGAACACTCTTGACCACCTGCGCGGGAGCCGCACTCTGCTAGGTTCCTGCCTTATGCTGCCTGGTTGAACACCTCGAATGGCTCTTTGAGGTTTACTCCTGCTTGGAGATGAGGAAGGAAGACGCTGGGTAGGTGGTTGAACCTGGGTCGACTTGTTTTGGGAGCTGCTGGTGAACTTTGCAGCTGCCTCTGCACACAAGGGTGGTGGTGATTCTAGTCACAGTCATGGCTGTGGACACCCAGGAAATGGCCAGTAGTAAGCAGGGCTGGTCCAGGGGTATTTGGTGGCTGGACATCATTGGGCCAACCGATGGCCACACAGGCACTGCAGCCTTTGAGCATGGGGCTGCATCCCACGTGTCCAGCCCGGCCCATCCTCACAGACGGGGCTGTCAGCAAGCTGTGACGATGGGCTGGTCTCATTCGGAAAAAGGAGAACCTGCCTGGAGATCAACTTACTCATAAGTTTTTTAATGGCTCCCTGCCTTATTCTTCCTAAACAATTCTTCTGATAAGTGCCATGTTCTTTAGCATTGTACTTTTAATTAAAATATTTTAAAAGTGTACCATGTGTTCACTCTGGAAGAAAGGAAATATAAGATAGACTTAAAAGGAAGAAAGAATTCCCATGAACGTTTTGCGGAATATTCTTCCTATCTTTTTAGTCTCTGCATTTGCATGCAAAGGGCCACACCAGCGTTTGCATGCACCGTGCACTTAGAAATGTCTTGTCAATGTCTTGCTCAGCGTGTGCATCAGAGTAGCCCTGTAGTGACCGCATCGTGTGGTCATCCCATGTAGTCTTCCCACCAGACCCCAATGTTAGCAGTTTAGGCTGTTTTTTTTTTTTTTTTTAAATAAACTATGATGCCGTGAATGTCTTCCTAGAAGTGGAATTCGCTGGGTCAAAGCATATGAATACATTTAATGTCTGCCCATTTAAAATCTCCGGGGCATAACATCCCCTGCCCTTCCCAGTGGGAAGGCCAGGATTTATGAAATGGCAGCTTTTTCTTTTTTTATACTTTTATCCCTTTGTCACTTGTTGTTTATTTTTTATTTTTGCAGTACTGGGGATCGAACCCGGGGCCCTGCACATGCTAGGTATGTGCTGTACTGTTGAGCTGCATCTCAGTTTATTTTCTTATTTTCTCTTTTGAGATAGAGTCTTGCTAGGTTGGCCTTGAACTTGTAAGCCTCCTGCCACAGCCTCCTGAGTAGCTGAGATGATAGGCATGTGCCACTGTCCTCGCATGTCCAGGGTTTCACATAAGAGATGGGACGTGACCCAGTGGCTGCGGTGCTGTTGGGAATTACGGTTGTAGTCTGGCGGTTGCTTGTGTCTGAAGGTCTGGGTTATGTATCACGGTTGCCTGCAGCACGGGGGAGTCCCCTTGGGCTGACCAATTAGAAGGGCCTTTCCTGGCTCCAAGATAGATGAGGGAGGGCTGGACTTGAGATCTATGTCCAGGCACTGGTCGCTTTTGGGCAGTGCACAGCACATGGTGAAATCTAGCTTTCTTGAGGCTCAGGACAGACACTTCACTTAGGTCTCAGCAATTCCAAACATTGGGTACCTGGCTTTGGGGTTCATTTAGTAGACTTGTGGGTTCCTGTGGGCTGTAGAAGGTCTGGATTTTCACGCATCCAGCCCTCTCATCTTTTTTTTTTCTTTGGGTACTAGGGATTGAACCCAGGGCACTATACCTGAGCTACATCTCTACCCATTTGTATTTTTTATTTTGAGGCAGGGTCTCCCCAAGTTGTTGAGGCTGGCCTTGAATTTGCAATCCTCCTGCCTCAGCTTTCCTAGTGGCTGGGATTGCAGGTGTGTGCCTCCATGCCTGCTAGCCTGTCATCTTACAGGTGACAAAGCTGAAGACGCGGGGAAGCTACTTGCCAAGAACACCTATTAGGGAGAATTAATCAGGAGAGGAACACTGAGCTGGGAGTCAGACCTGGGGGCTCACGGGCTCAGGAGAGTGAAATATGATACAGCCTTGAACTTGGTCTGCTGGCTTAGGGGTGCACCTTCTATTCCACCTTCCAGTGACATGGGACTCCACTGCAAGGGTTTTCCTGCAAGAAGTTTGCTCCCCCCACCCCCAAATCCAGTGTCTTAGGGACCCTAAGGGTTGGATAGATTCTTAGCCTTCTGGAGCTTCCTGTGGTTGGATCTGGCTCAGCCCGTGTGGATTATCTTGAATCTTTGTGAATTTCAAGGACTACTTCTACCCAGATTCCCTGAAAACCTTCACTCATGTGGGGCCTGGTATTTGTCTTAAAAATTCGTGCATATTGTTTTGGTTATATATCCCTATCCATCGTTGCTGGTTTTGCTGTCAAGAGAATGTTATAAATTCTTTCCAGTTGCTTCCAAGAAAGTGCAACCTTTTCATGCAGTGTCTTCGCGTCCCTCTTGGCTTTCTTCCTGATTCCAGAGCACGGGTGGAGAGGCTCTGGAATCAGGAGGACAGCTGTTGAGATTAAAAAAAAAAAAAAAAAAAAAAAGCTTTGTCATTTATTCCCAGGCGACTGTCCTCATCAGCGTTGAAAAAGTCTCAGTCCAAGCAGCTGCCACGACTACATATCAAACCTACATGTTTATGTCTGTCTGTGTTTCTGTGTCTGTGTTGTCCTGGCATTTGTGGGCAGCAGTGAGCTCTAACTGGGCAGCTTGCCTTTCCAAATAATGGGGCTGAAGTCATCCCTTGCTGTTTCTACCCTTTTTCATCCCCCCCCCAGAATAATTGCAAGAATGAATTAAAACTTGTGTTTAAAGTTAAAACAAAAGGAAAATAGAGCATGCAGTATGTGGACTAGGCCACTTATGATTATTAGAATTAATATTTCATACAGCATAAAGTGTACTCTTGTACTGGCAATGTATGAATCTCAAGGGTTTGGTTTTCTGCAAATCTGATGAGGTGAGTTGCTTTTATAGTGTGGTGGGCCTTCTGCCACCTGGTACCCAGAAGTTTCTGAGTGCCAGATTAGCCAATTAGTTTTTTTTAGGGGGTGCTTTATCTTGAGCCACATCCCCAGCCCTTTTAAATTTTTCATTTGAGACAGGATCTTGCTAAGATGCTAAGGCTGCCCTCAAACTTGCAATCCTCCTGCCTCAGCCTCCGGAGTTGCTGGAGTTATAGGTGTGCGCCACTCTGCCTAGCTGGTTTAGTTTTAACATGGGTAACCAGAACCAACTTTGTTCCTGGTCCACACAGAATTTTTGTTGATGAACAAAATGAAAAACAACATTACATGTAATTTTAAAAAAGGGACCTGAATGTTCTTACTCATGAGGCACTGTCTTAAGGACTCTTACCCCAACAAAAAGCCTGAGACCCTTGAAGAAACTTATTGCATTTCCCATGCTCTGCCCTGCAAGACGCTTCTGTGAAAGAGGGACTCACAGAATTGAGAAAGTGTCACGTCTGCCATCCCCCTCCTGAAGATCTTGGTATGAGGCTTTGTAGTTTAAAGGCCCTCGGAGATCCTGCAACAAGGATTCCCAAACTTACCCAATCGAGATCTTTTTCCCCACCGAATGCGGCTGGTGAAGCACAGCCTTAGTCCTGAGAAAGCAGCTGCTGTCTCAGGGTCAGGTGGTGGTGTTTTTATGTTTTATGAAATGGAGGTTCCTTTTGGGGTTGCAGGCAGAATTGGGCCTGATGAAGAGAGGCTGGGGTCCCTGTGGCTTAGCCAGCCCTGAGAAGTTGCTGTTTTGTGGAGGAGGGTGCTTTACAAGGGAGCAGCTGAGGTTCACATTAGCACTTACAGGCCAGGTTCACTTAACCCTTTCAGCAAGAGGAACACTAGTGCCCAGAGCCCTGCCTTCTCTGGGCCTTGGGTGTGCTTAGCTGGTGCCACTGGTCCTCCTGGTCCCCCTGGAACCTCAGGGTCCTTTTGGTGGACAGGAAACAATGCAAGAGAACTGCAGATGGCTGTGGGTGTGTTTGAGCCTGGGGCTGAGCGGAGGGGAAGGGCTGGGCTGCAGACGAGGAATGCTTTTTAAAACAAAAAAGGAAATGCTGGCTCTGAAGGGAGAGGAAAGGAAGCAGCTTCCTGTTGCTGGTGGTGGCTTTCTGGAAGGCGGAGCTCTTTCTGGCCCCTCTACTGGCAGAGGCCTGGGCTGGCTGGGGCCACTCTGGGGGCACTAGAGCTTATGGCTCCCACAGTGCTGCTGTAGGTTTCAGAATTACCGTGCCGGTTCCACCCCATTTCATCGTCCCCAGATCACTGAGTCAAATGGATGTGTGGTTTCTAACACAGCCATCTCCACCTGTTACAAGTCGGATCTGTCATAATAGCTGACATTGACTACAGGCTTACCCTTTCGGGGCTTATGCTCCTCACAGCAGAGTTGTGGGGAAGATCCTCTCATTGTCCTCATTTTATGGGTGAAGCTGAGGTGCAGAGAGGTTAAGTGACCTGCCCAGAGTTGCATAGCTAAGGAGGCTGGGCTGTCCCTTGAACCTGGACAGTCTTGACTGCCTGCCTACACCACCTCGCTGGCATTTTCAAGCTCCTTTCCACTCCACCTGGAAAATCAGCACAGTGTCATTATCATCTTTGGTAGTGCTGGGACTGGAGATGGGCCCCTTATGTGCTCGGTAGGCTCTCTGCCACTGAATCACATCCCCATAGTTTTTAAAGACTTCCAGTGGCCTTTAGGTTCCAGAGGGCATGTACAAAGCTCAGGACAGGCCCTAGTGATTCTTAGCTGAAATACTTGGGTCTCAGTTTACTTTTTTTTTTTTTTTAAGAGAGAGAGAGAGAAAGAATCAATTTTATTTATTTTTTCATCTGGCCTTTCTTTGCCTGACACTTAGCTGTGTATGTGGTGCTGCGGGTTTGAACCCGGGTCCTCACGCATGCCAGGCAAGCGCTCCAACTGCTCTATCCTCTCAATTTACTTCTTAAAAAAAAACAACTTTATTATTATGGAAATGTTCAAACTTATACAAAAGTAGAAAGAAGGTAGTGGATGCCCCCGGTAATTATTCCCTGACTTCCGTAGTAACTAGCTCTGGTCAGTCTTGGGTCATCTAACACATCTTCCACTCTGAGTAAGCGTCCCACTCCCGCTTTTTTTTGTGGTTCTGGGGATTGAACCCAGAGCACTTTACCACTGAGCTACATCCCCAGCCACCCCCTTTTTTGAAATTATTTTTTAAATTTTGAGACAGGGTCTTGCTAAGTTGCTGAGGCTGGCCTTGAACTTGATCCTCCTGCCTAGGATTATAGGTATGTGCCGCTACACCTGACTTTTTTTTTTAAACGGATTTTATTTTATTTATTTATTTTTAAAGAGAGAAAGGGGCAGTGAGAGAGAGAGAGAGAGAATCAGTTTTATTTAGTTTTTCATGTGGCTTTCATTGCTCTGACACTTTGTTGTGTATGTGGTGCTGGGATTCAAACCTGCGTCCTTGCGCATGCCAGGCAAGTGCCGTAACCACCCAGCCACCCCTCCAGCCCCTCTATCTGACTTTAAAGGGCACTTTCTTTTCCTTTTTTTTTTTTTTTTTTCTGGTGATGCTAGGGATTGAACCCAGGACTATATGTGAGCCAGGCAAGTGCTTTACCACTGATCTACACCCCCAGCCCTGGAGTAAGCCCAGTTTTGGGAATGGTGGCCTTGGGCCCTTGTTATCAAGGAAGCAGAGAGACCTGGTGAGGTCTTCTAGTCTGGTCCTTTGCCTCCTGGAAGAGCTCTACCCACCTCAGCAGGGGTTCTGACTTTTTTTCTGTGAAAAGATGGTTTTGATTCCCCTCCGTGTCCCCAGCCTTGCTCTGGCTCCTGCAGCCTGTGTAGTGTTGGGCGTTTGCCTCATACAGACCCACTCTCCAGTTGTCCCTGCGACCCGCTGTTGAGTACGGAGTGTCTTCCCTACTCCTGCAGCCGTGCTGTTCCCCACGGCTCTGCTGTCTCCTGCTTTATCCACTCCATGAGGGTGCGTGTGCTTCTGCCCGTGTTTATTGAGAGCTACTGCGTGCGGGTCCGGGAAGAAGCGCCTTCGGGTACAGGCAGATGCGCTTCTCTGAGGTTCCAGCGTGAATGTGGCCCAGCACCCGGGAGGGGTTCCTTGTCCTTTGCGGAGCCGTCTCATGGTTCTTCTCAGTCCTTCCCGAGATTCTTTTCTCTGTGGTCTCTTGACCCCGTTGGAGGTGGTTTTCTTTTCGTGGTTCACTTGGTTTGTTTTTTGCTGTGTTTCTCAGATGCTCTGCCACTTGGGCTGGCTGTCTCCGATCCGAGTTTGGCCTCCCCAGCACCATCATGATGTCATTAGGAACAGACTGCGTGGAGAGGCCCTGCGAGGATGTCAGGGTGTGCACGGGCTCAGGGGTGAGAGTGACACATTCACATCCCGCCTTGTCTTTGCTACCTTGGTGACTTTGGGCAAGATTCTTAGGTTTCAGTTAAAGAGGGAATAAGGAGAGGTTTAGTTTGGACTCCGAGGAGTTGTGGAGGAACAGCAGGTGTGCTGCACCGTGCCTGGGGCTTAGAAGGAATTGAGTATGTGTATTTTTTTAAACCTCCTCTATCTTAACATTATTCTAAAACACTTTCCTTACCATTCGTTTCTGGCATTTTAATTGCTGCATGATACCGCATCCAGGGGATGTGCTGCTGTGTGCCGAAGCATTTCCCCTGTTGTTGGACATTTCGGTTGTTTCCAGATTCTTTCTATTATAAACATCATCTGCCTACATGTGCCTCTTTACTTTTGTTCTTATTCTGGATTTATTTCCATGGGATTATTCCAAGGAACAGAATTACTTGGTCAAAGGGTGTGAATCAGTCTTTCTTTCCATGCTTCCTTCCTTGATTCCAATTGCTAGACTGATCTCCATTTTATGCTTTTTGAGTGATGGTGATCCTAAACATTGTGCTCCTGGGTAAGTAGATTATATGATGATGATAATAATAATATAGTTTATATGTTAATAATAAGAAGAATAAATAATAATAATTATTATTATTACTTTTTGTGGTGCTGGGGATTGAACCCAGGGCCTCATGCATGCTAGGCAAGCACTCTACCACTGAGCTACATCCCCTGCCCCTTAAGTATCATAATTTTTTCTTTTTTCTTTTTTTAAGAGAGAAGTAAAGTAAGAGAGAGAGAAAGAGAGAATTGATTTTATTTAGTTTTTCATGTGGCTTTTGTTGCTTTGACAATTCATTGTGTATGGGGTGCTAGGGTTCGAACCTGTATCCTTGCACATGCCAGGCAAGTGCTGTGAATGCTGAGCCACTCCTCCAGCCCCCTTTTCTCTTTTTAGTACCAAGAATTGAACCACTAAACCACATCCCCAGCCCTTTTTATTTTTATTTTGAGACAGGATCCCTCTAAGTTGCTTAGGGCCTCACTAAGTTGCTGAGGCTGGCTTTGAACTTGCAATCCTCCTGCCTCAGCCTCCTGAGCTGCTGGGGTTACAGGCATGCACCACCGCCCCTGGCCCCTTATATGTTATTTTTAATAATCCTTTTTGGCCTTCATACCTTTCCTTGTTTCTCCCCTCCTGTTATAAAAATTTTTTGGCTTTGCTAATTCATTCTGTCTTGCGTTTGCTACTTATTTCTCTCTTTTGTCCGTACATTCTGAGACTGTTGATTGAGCCTCTGCTGTAATCCAGGCCCTGCGTCAGGCCCTGGGGAAAGATCTGTGAAGACAAATGGGTTCCTAGAATGGAAGGGGAAAGACAGTAAGCAGGTAGCAGACAGAAGTGGTATGAGACAGAGAAAACTAGAAGTGGGTTAGAGAGTGGTGGCGGTGGGGAGGAGGTCACCACTTTAGTTTGGGTGGCTGGGACAGGCCTCCTTTCCCGAGAAGGGAGTACTTGATCTGAGTTTCAAATATAAGAAGGCCCTGCAGCCTTGAAGAGGGTTCCAGGCAGAGGGACCAACGTGTGCAAGTCAGGAGGCAGAAGCCATCCTAGTATGTTCAAGGGCCAGAAAGGGCCTGGGACACACAGTGGGAGGGGAGGGCATCCCCCTGCACCCCCAGGAACGCTCCAGGCCCTGTTCTGGGATATCAGCATGCATAAGAAGTGCATTGTGTTCCAGAAAGTCAGCTTTGAGGGGGAGGTTGTGGATGAGTAAACCCAGAAAGGTGCTGGTGAGGTGTGAATGAGGCTCCCAGGCCGCACGCTGACTCATCTCTGCACCAAGGTGTGCAGGACTTGGAGAAGAGCAGGCCAGCCTTCGCTGCGGTAATGAGCGTGGTTCTCTGATGTAAGTTCTGGCAGCTCGAGACTGGCTGGGGGCACCCTGGATCTCTGCCAGGGGAGGGGGCCTGGGAACTGAGGTTGCCAGCTCAGATGTGGGCTGCTGAGACCAGTTGTATCTGGCATGTGCTTATGGGAAACACGCCTGAGAAATAGACGTGGGAAACCCCCGTTTTCCTGGGCGCTCTGCCCTGCCCCCTTCTTGCTTTACTGAGGACTTTGCACTGGCTCTTGTTGGGAATAGGGACCTGGGGACACGTGCTTTTCATGGCTTTCTTCCTTAGGGTGGGCAAAGAGGGAGTGTGACGTTTGAGTGGATGCTTTAAGACCCCCTTTTTTTATTTTTGGTACCAGGAATTGAACCCAGGGTCACTTTACCACTGAGCCACATCCTCTGCCCTTTTATATTTTATTTTGAGACAGGGTCTCACTAAGTTGCTTAGGGCCTTCCTAAGATGCTGAGGCTGGCCTCAGCTTCCTGAGCCACAGGGATTACAGGTGTGGTGCTTTATACTTCTGACAGAATCTAGAGTGTATTCGCTTACTGAGGTGAGGGCCTCATGGCAGTTCCAGGAAATGGGCCTGGTTGGTAGAAGATGTTGGTTGCCATCTTGTTCGGAGGCGGTGATTGGCTCATAAGCTACTGGGTCCTCTGATGCCAGCACAGTGCCTGGCATGTCATTGAGAGGCAGCGGGGGTTTATCTTCCCCCCTTACTGGGTCCCAAGCACCTTTCTGGCCCTTGAACACACCAAGCTGCCTTCTGCCTCAAGACTCTTGTACAGTCTCTGCCGTGTGCCAGGCCTGGCCAGTTAGTTTGCTCTTTGGATTCCTTGCATAGGTGCTGTTGCTGACTGGCGAGGGAAGGCCAGGTCCTGGGGATGGAATAACTTGGACTCCTTGTTCCCTCCTTCCACCGTTATGGCTAACCTGAGATAGATGTGCCCAGTTTTTATATAGCATGAAATGTATAGGAGTTCTCTCAGTGAACTCTCCGCAGTCATGATCGCTTTGTGGATGAGGAGATAGGGCCCAAGCCATCCAGTGATTTGTGGAGCCAGGGTTCAAATGTCTGAATTTACATTTCTCTTTGCTTCACTGCACCTTACAAAAACCTGCTCGACCTTGGGTCTTGCTTGTGGTAGGAAGAGGTCAGAAAAGGCTTTATACAGCATTTTGGATGAAATAACGCTGGGTGGGAAGGGTTTGAAGATCTCGCCTTTTTCTTACATTGGAAGGGGTCAAACAGGATGAAATAACAGAGCACAGGAACCTGGATTGGCAGGGCAAGAGGTGGATGGGTCCTGGTGGAGAAGCAGCTGGGGAGAGGCGTCCTGGTGAGCAGCTGGCGGGTGCTGGCGCTTATCTGATTCCTCGGAGCAGAGGAGCAGAGCGTTTTCATCTGAATCTCGCTTCTGCTTTGAAAGGCAGCTTGGTTGGTGGTACTCGGGCCTGAAGGAGAGGGCTTGCAGCACTTTCCGTGTTGGTGGCCAATCACAGAAGAAGGCGACGGGTCCCTGGGGAGATTCCCTTCAGTGGCCCTGACTCACTCTGGCCAAGGGGATGGAACAGAGCAAGGAAGAATCCATCAGCGAATGGAAACTTGTCTTTTTAGGGGACAGGAAGCCTCTTCGGTGTGGTTGGCCTGGTGGTTTATGAGGAGAGGTAGCATTTGAGACAAAGCGCTGGGCTACTCTTGCAACTGCATCTTTGACAGTTCTGAGAGTTTTAGGAGGCAGTTGAAAAAGAAAAGAAACCCAAAGTCAAAGACAGCACTTGCAGTACTTGTGTGTAGACGGCCTGTGGGCTGCGATTTGCCGTGGGACTGGTGAGACCGGTGGAAGCATCTTTCTTTGCACACTGTTCTCCTACCTCTGCCCCGTCCGTCAGAGGGGCCTTCTGACTTCTTAGATAAAGACTTAGGTGGCCTCAGATGACCAGGCCTTGTCTTGTGCATCTAAGAGCTTAAATTAAACTTCCTCTCTGGCCTTGCTTGGTTTAAGCAGTTTCTTAGTCTGGCAGGATTTATTCCCTGAGCACCCGGCTCGTCAAAGTCCCAATTCCATTTGTCACAGCAAACTGGTCCTTGTTACTCTTTGGCTGCCAAATCAGGCTGTGCTTGGTTTCCAAAAGTCAGACCTGTTACTTTGCTGGGGAAGTGGACACATGCAGACGCCTGGGGCTATTGCCTGACCTCCCTGCCCCCCGCCTCCTCTTCCCCCATTTTGATCTCAGGGTGGGCACCTTTGCCTTGTTCTGGAAAGCCCTGCTGGTCTGTGGACCACTTCTGCCTTTGCATGTAGGACCAGGAAGTTGAGCAACACCCCATAGGAGGTGAGAGCACAGCGTCTGGTGCCTGACAGCCTGGGTTCAACCTCTGCTCCCCTCCCTGATTATCTGTGTGTCTTTGGGCAAGTTGCTTAACCTCTCTGGGCAATAGTTGCCCCCTCTGTAAAAATGAGGATTATAATAGGGTCGTTGTTCATAGTGAGTGAGGTAAGCCATGTGCAGCACAATGCGTGCCACAAAGCAGAATTTTCAAAATTGATTAATATTTTGGTATGGAGGATTGAACCCAGGGGCACTTACTTTACCACTGAGCTGTATCCCCAGCCCTTTTTAAAAAGTTTTAATTTTTTTAAAAAAAATTTGAGAGCAGGGAGGGGTGGGCTGGGCACGGTGATAGCAGTGGCTTGGTGGTTACAGCGTTTGCCTGGCATACATGAGGATATGGATTTGAACCCAGGCACCACATATACAACGAAGCATTGAAGCAACGAATGCCACATGAAAAACTGAATAAAATTGTTTTTCTCTCTCTCTCTCTCACTGTGCCTCTCTTTTAAATTTTTATTTTTATTTATTTGTTTATTTTTTTAGACAGGGCCTCACTAAGATGCTGAGGCTGGCCTCAACCTTGATGATCCTCCGGCCTCAGTGTCCTGAGTCACTGGGGTTATAGGTGTGTGCTAGGAATATTTTTATATTGCACTATTGCTGTGTATTTTTTCAGTGTGTCTGATTAGCACCCGCTCTGGGATGGGCCCCTCTTCTGAGTAGTGAAATAACAGTGGACACGATAGACAGAGTGTAGGCTTTCTGGAACTTACACTTTAGTGCTGGGAGGAGGCATTGACAGTAAATGAATCCGTAAAATACGTTGTTAAATGGACAGCTGGAGGAACCTGGACTGCTGGAGAACATGGGCAGGCGCTGGCTCTCAGGCGGCCACCTGTGTGCACAGAACCCCGAGCCTAGGGTGGAGGGAAAGAGCAGTTGTGGAATAATGAGAAGAGAGGGTTGCTGGCCTCATGTGGCTCTTCCTTGGGCTCTGCCTCTATCCTTAGAATCCAAAAAGGATTTCGAAACTCGGTCCTCATTCCTTTTTTTTTTTTTTAATTTAGTTTTTCATGTGTCTTTTGTTGCTCCAGTATTCTGTTGTATACATGGTGCTGGGGTTTGAACCTGCATCCTCGCATATGCAGGGAAGTGCTGCAACCACTGAGCCAAGGCTCCAGCCCCTCATTTCTTGTTCAAATGGAGTGCAGGCGCTGGGACCTCGCTACTCTGCAAGGCCGTGTTCCTGGCTCGTACTCGGGGTACCTTCTGACCTTGCAAGCAGGTGGCCGACCACAGCCTGCCCTGGGCCAGGGCTCTGCCACCCACTCGGACATCATGGGTATGAGCCACATCTACTCATTCTGTGTGTATTTATTGAGCACCCAGCATAAGCATGTCCTAGTGCACCCTCCTAGAGCCTCTCATCTATAACACCAGGACCACACTTCTCTTCCATCCCACCATCCTTCCATGGGGGTGTTTGCTAAGATAGCTCAGTAGAAAAGCAGAATTTATGAAGCTATTTGAATTATCTGTAATGCAGAAAAAAAAAAGCAAGGTGTGTGTCGAGTGGCAAGTGGAGGGTTAAACATGCTGAGGCCCAGCGTGCTATGGTTATCATGCACACAGATGCTCATTACAAAGGCTGGGTGAGAACATGACCATATTTGTAATATTATATTAAGTGAAAATCCTTATACAGAAGGCAAAGTTGTATGCATATAGCATTTGTAGTGGTATAAATTGGTAAAAACATGTATGTTGATGGAAAAAACTAGTGGAATGAATTGGGTGGGGTTTATTTTTCTTTAGGAGAGATTCCTTTATTATTATTATTTCATTCATTTATTAGAGTGATAAGGATCTGCCAGACTGCAGGCGCTGAGCTGGTGGGCCGCTACTGTGTGGACTGCGTTGGAGGTCCCTGCCCTGGGAGGTACATTCTACGAACGGTTCCTGAGATGCCTTCCCTCCTCAGTGCCCACAGATCGAAGCTTAACCTTTCTGGATTCTCCTCTGGGTGCCCAGGCCTTTATTAAACTGCCCCTGGATTCTGCTGAGCAGGATCTGGAATCTGCTGAGTAGTTTCCAGAGCTACACCCCTCCTGAGGTCATTGAGCTATTCCTAGCAAGCAGTCCTGTGGGAGCAGGGGCTGGCACAGAATGGGTTCTCAAAGACTCAACACTGCTACTTGAGCAGGGATGGGTGGTGTCAGTTGGTGAGGACCCAGCCTTCCAAACGGTGCCTCTGCCTTTCTAACCCCAGGGTCCTCTGCATGGGTGGGGGGCATCCAGGAAGGAGAACCTCAGCTTGGGCTCTGTCTCCTAGGTGCCAGCAGTCGCGTGGTAAATGTTGCCTGAGCTGTGTCCCTGGGAAGCCTGCTGTTGGCCAGCCACTGTGGTTCTTGCTGCTGATGTTCCGAGGAAGGACTCTGGGTGTTTGGGGGGGGGGCGGGTGTGGTGATGAGGAGGACATTTGTAACTTAGTGGCTGTACTCTGCATTCTGGGCTCTGGGTAACACTGAGAACAGTGTACCCCACTAGTCCTGCCAGCTGCCTGCGAACACTTGGAGTGCATTTTCCACTTCCATTGCACAGAAGGGAACTGAGGCCCAGAGGTGAGTTGGTGACAGTGGTGAGAGACTGAGATTCACCTTGGGTCTGATCTGTTCCAAAGCACACAGTGGTACAAGTTTAAATTCTGGCCACACAGGGAAGTCTGCAACGGCTGGAGCTCTTCCCTGCCTCCCCCTCCAGCCCTCCCAGAATGCCATTGCTGCCACCCCATTTGCCACACCAGAGGCCTCAGGGACAGCTTCCTGTTCTTCACAAAGGGTGATTAGAGCCCTTTAGCTGGAAGGAAGGATTTCCTCTTTAAGGACAAAGACAGTGTCAGGACCTTTTACCCAGAAGCTGCAGGGTCTGGTCCAGAGCTTGGCACTCAGTAAGTGTCGAGGCATTAAATGAGGGTTCTGGAGCTTGTACTGGACTCCTGGAGACATTCCTGGAAAAATAACACGAATCAACAAAACCCATTTAGAGCAGGGCTTAGGAGCGTGGCCTCTGGATCAGGCAGTCTGGGGTTGACTCTTGGGCAAGTTATTTTATTTTTCTGGGCACCATTTTCTTTGTCTGTGAAGGGGGACAATTGTAGTACAGGCTGCTGTGAGGATTGGATGAGTGTGTGAAGCAGGTGAGCTAGGACTTGTGCCCAGTTCTTGTTGGGGTCGGTAAGCGTTAAGTTGTCCTCACTTTTTTTTTTTTTTTTTAAGTATATCAGGGATTGAACCCAGGGGTACTTAACCACTGAGCGGCATCACCAGTCCCTTTATTTTTTTTATTTGGAGACAGGGTCTAACTAAGTTTCTTATGGCCTTGCTAAGTTGCTGAAGTTAGCTTTGAACTTGTGATCCTCCTGCCTCAGTCTCCGAGCTGCTAGGATTACAGGCGTGCACTATGCTGGGCCATTCCTAGCCATTTTAATTTTTTTCTTTTGCGATTGGGTCTGTCTTTAAACTTGCGCTCCTCCTGCCTCAGCCTCCCTATTTGCTGGATGTACAGGTATGTACCACCGTACCCTGCTTCGTCAGCATTGTTTATTGCTATCGTTATCATGCAGGGAGTTAAATGGAGTGGAACTTCTAAGGAGAAACCCCAGCTCCCAGAGTAGGTTCTTCCCCGTCCGACTTCAGAGGCCAGACCTACAGCCACTGACTGTTGGGGGTGTGGGGTGGTAGAGGGCAGGGGCCTCTCCATCCATGCGAGCCCTCAGAGCCTGGGTCAGCAGGAGAGAGCCAGTGGGCAGCTGCTTTTTCTTTCTGGCAGTAGTGCCTTCTCTTTGCTCTTCCTCTTGTTCTGCCTGAGGCAGGCAGAAGGACGTTGGGAAGTGACTCTCCTAGTACAATGACAGGGACAGGCCACTCCAACCCACGCTGGACCCATATCTGCTTTTCCTGCTCGGACAACCAGCCCTCTTCTTCCCCTTCAAGCGCCTAGGACACAAATGACAGGCACTTGGGCTGTGGTTGAGAGTTCTCTTGAAATAAGGCATCCCAGGCCTCCGCAGGGGATTTCTCTCGCTGGGACCACTGGGACAGCTGGGCAGTGGGCTCCTGTGGGCAGGAGGAAGGGCGTCAGTGGGATGTGTGCCGGGTGCAGGAGGAAATTGCACAGCCAGGATCCAGACAGTGGCAAAGAGGCTGTCCCCAGGGTTCTGTGAGCACAGGCGCTGTGAGACCCTTCTTCCGAGTTGGTGCAGGAGAATGCTGAGCAAGAGGGGCAGCCCACCCCACAGATGTGAGGGGCCTCCTGTGCCGCAGGGGGCCTCTGGCTCAGGTAACATTCTGTGCAGTGTGTGTGAGTGTGTGTGTGTGTGTGTGTGTACCTGCCTGCACACGGGTGTGCATGAAAGTAAAGATCCTCAGTGAAGTGCAGGGAAAGATTTCATGATAAAGGGATCCTTCAGAATCTCCCTGTCCTCCGCTGAGCACCGGTGACTCTCATCAGGGTACAAGCCAAAGTGAAGTTTGTAGTTTGTCCTTGTTCATTCTGCCCCAGCCCCGCTGGCATCCTTTCTGCTCCCACGGGTGCACACACCACTTCTCTCCCCTCTCAGGGCTTTGCTGAAAGGTCACTGGGTGAGGTCTTCTCTGACCAGGCTGCTCCCCCCACCCACCTGCCCGCAGCACGCTCCCTCACACCTGCGCGGGTTACGTTCTTATTATTCATTGCCACCTTTCCTCACTCGGATGAGAGCTCCATAAGGGTTTACCTCCCCAAACCCCAAACGGTAGACACTTCCACAGTAGACGGATGATTGAAAGAACAGAGTCATGAAGGAAACTGCCACCGTCTTGTACAGTCTGGCTGTCAGAGGCCAGGAGGATCCACCGAGTAATTTCCCAATTTTGGAAAATCGGAGTCATTGTAACAGCAGTCAGGCCTCTTAGATGCGTGCACATGTGTGTATGTGTGTGTTTTCATGTGTGCGCCTCTTGTGTTGGCTGTGATCATGCTAGGTGGGTCCTTGGCCTCTGTGATTAAGGTTGCCTTGATACTGACGCTGATTTTTTTTTTTTTTTCAAAGAGAGAGGGACAGTGGGAAAGAGAAAATCAATTTTATTTAGTTTTTCGTGTAGCTTTTGTTGCTTTGACACTACATGGTGGATGTGGTGCTGGAGTTCGAACCTGGGTACTCACCCAAGCCAGGCAAGGGCCGCAACTGCTGAGCCACTGTTCCAGCTCCTTGATGCTGATTTTTATAGCAAGTTTTTATTTATTTATTTTTTTGGTACCAGGGATTGAACCCCAGGCACTCTTATGGGTCTTGCTCAGTTGCTGAGGTTGGCTTTGAACTTGCAATCCTCTTGCCTTAGCCTCCCAAGTTGCTGGGATTATAGACATGCGCCATCATGCCCAGCAACAAAATGACTTTTGGCCAAAACTGTTGATTATATCTTTAGCCATTGCTACTGTTGATATCATTGACTATTCATTTTCATCACTTACACTGGAGACGTTAGACGAAATCTCCGATCAAAGTCCTGTAGTTACTCAGTTTTGTTAAATCCAGGTAGGTTTTTTTTTTCCCGCCCTTAAACTAGAAATTTTATGTTTTGGTCTTTAATGCAGTTCTCATGACTTTTGAGTTTTGCTTACCGCTGTGAGTTCTCTCTTGGACCTCTGAGTTGGGAGACCTGGGTCTCCTGTCAACGGGTTTTGTCACCCAGCTTCCTTAAGCCTCAATTATTTTTCTTTTCTTTTTCTTTTTCTTTTTTAAAAAGAGAGGACAGGGGCTGGAGCTGTGGCTCAGCAGTTAAGGTGCTTGCCTGGCATGCGCGAGGACACAAGTTCAAACCCCAGCAGCACGTATACAACAAGGTGTCAGAGCAACGAAGGTCACATGAAAAACTAAAATTGATCTTTCTCTCTTTCTCACTGCCCCTCTCTCTTTAAAAAGGAAAAACAAAAGGACAGAATCAGCTTTAGTCTGGCCCTTGTTTCTCCGACACTCAGTTGTGTACGTGGTATGGGGGTTCAAACCTGGATCCTTGCGCATGCCAGGCAAGAGCTCTAACCGCAGGGCCACTGCTCCAGCCCCAGAGCCTCGGTTTCCTCGTTGAAACAAATTGAGGGAATTGGGTTGATTTCCTCTGCACTGCCTTTTCGCTCTGGTTCTGTCGTCACGGGCCAAACTTGCAGCAAAAGCGAACAGTGCACGTGGGCTGTGTTAGCCAGCCCGGCTTGGATGTGTTGCACATAAGCCGTAATTGAGGCTCCGTGTTCCTCAGGTGTGGATCAGCTTCATGCTCTCCCGTTGTGTGGTCCGGGCCTGTAGAGCCCCCATTCTGTCTGCTCGGTGCCCTGGTAACAGACAGCAGAGGTGCTGGGGCCGTCTGCATAGGTATAGCCATCCATCTCCATCCCATGGTAACCTCTCTAAAGAGGGGTTCTGCTTCATTCTCCTGCTTCCCCAGAACTGTGGATTTTATTGATGAAGGTCTGAGTCTGCTGACCGTGAGCCTGGAGCTGATCTGGTTGGAATCCTGAGTGCTGTCGTGTCAGTGCATCGATTGGAATCAGTTTTCTCATCTATCAGATGGGGCCAGTGATTTCTCTAGGGGTCTAGAGTTGAATGTGATGGAGCATGCAGCCTGCTTAGTAAAAAGCACAAATATTGTAGATGGTGATGATAATAAAGAGCTATGTGCTGTGGGGTGGGGGAGGTAAGGAATATGGGGCTCCAAAAGCTGAAAGGAAATGATACGCTTAGGAAATCTGTAATCTGTAAAACTAATTTTTGAATTTAAAAGATCTAGAATTAGTTGAGTTAATGCCATTTGGCTATAAAGCAGGTGAAGGGTTTGATGGGGGTTCTAGGGAAGGCAGTGTTTTGTTGTTCTGGGCAGATGCCTCAGGGCACATGAGGTCAAGGCAGGAAGACATACCTTGCCTGGGGTGGAGCTGGGTTATCAGTCCATCCTGGGGTTGCAGGACCAGGATTTAGGGTAGAAGCCAAAGTCAAGGCCATGGTGTCTATCCTTCCATCTTTTGGAACTACAGAGGCAGAGCGCCCTGCACACTTCCTCTCTGCTCTGACTGCTGCAGGCATGAGGAACCCGTTCTGTAGGTTTGCTAAGATGCAAGTTCACTGGTCATGCGAGTGTAGGCATTGAGGATTCCTGTTAAGGACCAGTAAGAGCCCAGTGCCACCATGCTGGGTTTTATGGCCTTTAAAAACACCAAAACTTGGGACTGGGGTGGTGGCTCAGTGGTTACCACACTTGTTTGGCATGCGCGAGGATGCGGGTTTGAACCCAACACCACGTGCACGATAAAATGTTGAAGCAGTGAAAGCCACATGAAAACACTAAAAATAACATTGATTCTCTTTCTCACTGTCCCTCTCTCTCTTAAAAACAAAACAAAACAAAACAAAACAAAACAACAAAAAACCAACTATAAAACTAGTTGGGCTGGAGTGGTGGCTCAGCGATTACGGTGCTTGCCTGGCATGAGCTAGGATGTGGGTTCAAACACCAGCACCATGTACACAGTGAAGTGTCAGAGCAATGAAAAACACATGAAAAACTAAATAAAAAAATTTGACCGTCTCTCTCTCTCTCTTTCGTCTTCCTTTCTCTCTTAAAAAAAAAATTACTAATTGACACTGAGTGGTCTGGTGCACACCTGTAATCCCAGTTACTTGGGAGGCTGAGGCCAGAGGATTACAAATTCAAGGCCAGCCTGGGCAACATAGGGACACCGTATCTCAAAACAAACAAAACAACCATTACCACAACAAAAATCCTAAAAAGAACAACAACAAAAAATCCTAAAAAGAAAAAAATAAAAGAATTACTACGTGAAAGAATGATCAGAGTATACTACTAACGGGGGAAAACCCAAACAAAACAGGTCACCAAACAGTCTGGCTTCAATTACTTTTTTTTTTTCCTAAAGAAAGAGGGGACAGTGAGAGAGAGAGAGAATCAATGTTTTAATTTAGTTTTTCATGTGGTTTTGGTTCCTCTGACACTTAGTTGTGTATGTGGTGCTGGGGTTTGAACTCATGTACTTGCCCATGCCAGGCAAGTGCCGTAACCATCGACCCACCACTCCAGCCCCTCAATTACTTATTAAAAGTGAAATAAGCAGAGGAAAAGAGAAAGATAGGTGTGGAGTTGTCAGTGAACAGTGGTGTGAGTTAATTTATTTTCTTGTGGCTTTCCTTTTCTTCTTCAGTAAACTTGCATTTTTCATGTATTGGGGAAACATGCTATATATGTATGCACACATACACATGTATATATATTGTATGCACATATGTATGTGAAATATTTTGGATGGATATCCATGCACCTTAAGGTTTAGCAGACATTTCTCATGTTTAATTTTTGTTCTCCCTATAAAGTTTTAACGATGTTATTGCTCAGATCTTGTCCTCAGCTCAGCGCAAGCCTCTGCTCATGTGATGTGGCTTGAGTCTACAGATCAAAAAATAGATTTTGTTTTTTTCAGGTGTGTGAACTAGGAGCATGAGAATGATGAGGGAGAAAATGGAAAATTCACAGAGCAACTGGTTGACAGGTTTTTTTTGAAGCGAAATTATGTGTTCTTAAAAATAATCTAAAACCAGGAAAGCGAACGTTAGATCCTATCAGCTCGGTTGCGAGTGACATAAAAATAACGGGCAAGTGCTCTTCCTCTGCGACTTTACGTGTCATTTCTTTCTGAGATCATTGGACTGATTTTCTGTTCTAGCTGAAACTCTTCTTGAGGGATCCATGGGTAGAGGCCGAGAGGCACAGAAAAGGCTGAGGTGTACTGCGCAGTCCCCTGGGCTGCACCCCTTCCCCAGATGTGTGGGTGTGGCTTGCAGTAAGCTGCTCTTCCCTCTCTGGGAAGGGATTGGCCTTTAGCTGAAAGAGTGTCATCTCCCAAGAGAACCCCCAACACACCCAGAATCTGGGTACAAAGGCTGGTCCCGTCACCTCCATTTGGGATGACTCCAAGGGGCCAGCCTAGCTCCAGAGGTCCCCATGGGATCTACTAAGACCTCAGTTGCAACTGAGTCGGAGCCCAAAAGCCCTGCCCAGGCCAGCTTTCTGCACCCCCACTCAGCCAGCTGCCTGCATGCACCTCCATCTTGGAGCCTGCTTCTTAGGAACCCCTTCCCTCAGCCCTGTATTTGAGGCTAAAAGAAAAGGTCACACCCCTCGCAGCTCCCAGCTCCCAGCTCTAGCACTTCTGCCATTATTAAGAAGGGACATTGCAGTCTGGGGTTTCCTTGCCCTCTTGCCCCATTCAGAGCCTGTGGCTTAGATTCTTGGCATCCTCAGGAAATGCAGAAAGTTGCAGACTGTGCGGCCTGGCAGATCTGCTCACCCCTCCAGCTGTGCCTACCCCTATGTCCACCTTCTACGCTACTTACTGTGGCTGTGCCCAGAGTCTGATGCTGTGACAGACTGCCCAGCCACAAGCCCTGTCCTCCCAGGGTCTGCGGGTCTCCACCCCTGTGCCCAGACTGTGCTTCTGCGGAGGCCAGCATCTTTACCGGCTCTCTGCCTGGGGTTGACCAGTTACTGCGCTGCTGCTACTCTCCACCTCCTGACATGCCACTAAACCAGTGGCTGTCGATGGGTAGGGCAGACAGACGGAGGGACAGTTGCTCCCTCAGCCTTTGGGGCTACTTCTGATACCTGCAGGACGGAGTTCATGCCTGTTTGGTGTGGCACTGTGCCTCCCTGTTCCCAGCCCTGGAATCTTGGTCCCCAGCCACAGCGCCTTGCTCTTGCATGCCTTCAGACCTCCTCTCCCCACAGTGCTGGGAGCTCTTCCTGTGCCCCTGGATATCCCCTCTCATCTGTTTCCTTTCTCTTTCCTGTCCTTTCTTTCCCCATCAGGGAGTGTGCTGGGCCTGCGCCCTGAGCATCTTATGTCCCTTCCTAGCCTTTGCTTCCGTGACTGCTGGGACCTCCTCTCCCTATCTTTCCTCGCTGCATTGGCAGGACCTGTTTCCTCGCAGACTGCAGCCTCCAGACGTGCTCTTGTGTACCTCTTGGTGAAGACGTTTCCATCCTGTGCATCCGACAGAGGTAGTTTCACTTACAGTTGAACACACCCTGTTGTGCCATGGTGGGTGTCCATGATCAGAGCACCCTTACAAAAACAGGCTTTTAAAGAGGAGGTGAGGAAGGTTGTATTTTCTTCATGCAGCTTCTTTGAGGCCTCTGGATAGGAGCTCTGAGATGGAGAACTCCGTGTGTGTGTGTGTGTGTGTGTGTGTGTGTGTGTGTGTGTCTGTGTGGTGGGGAGTTGGGGATTGTGTCTCCACCATACCCTCCATACCAGGGACAGGCAAGGCTGACTGCCTCATGATGAGAAGTTAGTCTTTGGGTGAGAGGTGCATTCGCTGGGGAGCTGACAGAGCAGGGAGGGTCACGTGGTCTTGGTCAGTCCCAGTGTTCGAGGCCCTGGGGTGAGCACCCCCTCCCCAGGATTTTGTCCTGTTCACACGTTTCAGAGGTTAATGATGGTAATGTTTGTCATTTACTCAGTAAATATTTACTGAGCATCTAGCGTATGCCACACACCCCTGTATGTTTGGGGGCGGGTACAGAAGGACTTCAGGGTCACTTCAGGGAGGTGTGACCCCTGCCCCCTGGGAGAAAGTGACCAGTAGGTGCACAGCTCCTGTCTGGAGTGATAGGGAGAGGAGAGGGCTGCTGCACAGAGGACGGAGGGACGCAGCTGGCGCTCTGTCTGAACCTTGACCCTTCGAAGTCAGAAGACAGGATATGTCAGGCAGAGCGTGGGCATCCAGGGAGCTTCATGTTGCTGGTTGTGGTCAGGCTGTGTGGGGAGTCATCCCTCATCTATAAAACACCTCTCAAAACTCTTTCAAGGTTATGTCTAGCCCCCCTCCCCGCCACCTTTTAAAATGCGGTTCTGGGGATCGTACCCAAGAGCACTACCACCGAGCTACATTCCTAATCTTTTAAAAAGAAATTTTTTTTTAAAGAAAGAGGAACAGTGAGAGAGAGAGAAAGAAACAGTTTTTATTTAGTTTTTCATGTGACTTTCGTTGCTCCAAGACATTGTTGTGTACGTGGTGCTGGGCTTTGAATTTGCGTACTCATGCATGCGGGGCAAGTGCTGTAACCGCTGAGCCACCGCTCCAGCCCCCCTAGTCTCTTTTTTTTTTTTTTTTAAAGACAATCTCTAAATTCCCCAGGCTGGCCTTCAACTTGTGATCCTCCTGCCTCAGGCTCTCCAATAGCTGGGATTACAGGTCTGCGCCACTGTAATGGGATAGACTAGGTTCATGTAACAACGCTCCTTCCTGTGGGTTGGGGGGACGGGGTGTTTCTCTTGCTTTTACAGGTAAGGAGACATCCCAGTGAGGATCACAAACTTTCTAAATGAGGGCTGGTGGTGAGCCTGCCCTGCCCACTTGACTAGCCCAGCAGCACTGCCCTTGCTAGCAAAATGGTCCTCTGGGAATCCTAGGGCCTCTGTGGGCGCCGGCTTTCTATGAGTGGCAATCTGTTTGTGCATCCTGGGCTTCACTCATCTTTCTCACCAGGACCTTGTCTCTCAGGGCTGTGAGCCTGGTATGGGGTTAACATGTGAGCCCTTGGCCTCAGCTGTGTTAGAGAGGGCTGTGGCGTGAATGGATGGCTCTTGTTCCCTCTGTCCCACTGTCTGCTTGTCATGCTTGGCCTGCTCCTTTTTCTGGTGTTCTGATGGATGGACTTCAAGGCACGGGAGCAGGGAGTAACAGGCCAGGATGGCTTCCTTCAGGCAGGGTGGGTTTAGCGGAAGCCCAGCACCCTGTGAGAGGTGGGGCTTTGTGTGGACAGGGCTGTGTCTTGTACAATGGATGGGGAATGCGCTTTGGAGTCGGACAGGTCTCAGTTTGCCATTCTCTAGCTCTGTAACCTTGGATGAGTAACAAAGCCTTGATTTCCTCCCCTGTAAAATGGGACGATGGCGACACATCTGCTGTGTGGCCCAGGGACACACTGTGTGCAGTGAGCCTAGCAGCCTGCTGGGTATGGATCAAACTATATAGTAAATGTTCTCCAAATGTTAGTTGTTCTAATTATTCTTGGAGCGCCCACTGCCTGGCTCACAGTGGGGTGGTCTTTGTTGAAAAGAAAGTCTGAGCTCAGGTTTGTTAACATTTGGGTTGAGTTGTTTCTGGCCACCAGAAAATGCAGCAGGCATGGTGGATTTTGCTGTAAGGAAAACCATCTTGTTTCCTTAACTCCCTCCAGCTCTGAGGTTTTATGGATCTCTGCACAGCTCTTCAAGGATTTTCTCTGGTGTAAACACACTGACAGGGGTGGTATTTAACAAGGGTGGTTTGGCTCTGGGTGCCCACCCGTTGGTGTGGTTCTGGGATCTTACGGCTGGAGGGTGGTCTGGTGCCTGGTTTCTGGCATGGAAGCATAAGGGTAAGTACTCTCCCCACCCCCAGGAAGTGGTTATGACTGCACAGTGGTCAGCGTGTGGAACTCCCCCAAGTGGCTCTGCTGGGCATGGTCTGCTGGAAGGATCCCTGCTGAAGATACAGGAATGGCCATGCAGCTTGATGGTGTCAGGGTGGGAGGAGGGAGCCATGGCGCCTGACACCCATATGGAGTCGGTAATCCCCAGGAAGAGGGTTGGACTATCCAGAACTGAGGGCTCTAACCTGGACCATGTCCCTTGGCTCCCACCCTGGACTTGCGGGTCCCGCTTCTGATTCTCCCTGTTTCCTCCATAAAGGTGGGAAGGGGCTGCAGGAGGTTTGGGCAGGCCAGCAGGGGCCCCTTGGGTTTCAGAAGCTTGGGAGTCTCTGGTTGAGAGCAGGAGGTAGAGAACACTGCCCCATGTGCTGGAGACTCAGCACCTGTCCCTGAGAGTCCACCACTCACATCTGCATTGACCTTCGACAGGATTCTAGGACCTTCTGGACTGCAGCTTCTTCAGATGTAAAATGGGGAAACTGACCCTTTGGGTACTTTCCCGGTCTGTGTTGCTGAAACACCCTGGAGAATTGCCAGCTACTTTTTTTTTTTTTTTTTTGATGAGCAATTCATGCATGTGGTATAAGACTTTGAAAAGTTATAAAAAGGTTGTAGAATAAAAGAGGAAATCTTCATACCCCATCCCACTGCCCCCCCCCCGAAGCATTCACAACAATTTTTAAAGATTTTCTCTACCTGTACACTCGCAAATATGCACAATTTCCCACCTTTAACACTTTTAAACTGTGAGATATTGCATATTCAGAACCATGTGCAAACCAGGCACTCAGCAAGCCGAGGCAGGAAGATTGCTTGAGCCCAGGAGTTCAGGGACAGCCTGGGGAACAGAGCGAGACCCCGTCTCTGAAGGGGAAGATACAAAGCATGTACAAAATATACCAGGGTTAAAAGAATGGTGCACGAGACACCCATGCACCCGTTCTGTAGATTCAGAAGCAGAATCTTCCCAGCTCCTTTTTCCTCTCCATCTTACTCAAATAGTAATGTGCTATTTATGCTCTTCTGTGTGTCTTTCCTTTTAAACTTACAGCCAGAATTTTGGATCACATGTGTTTTTTCTTTTTATTAGAGGCTTAACATTTCCTTTATCTGGATATTCCATTATTGAAAGTATTTTTGTTTTTAACCTATTCCTCATTTAAAAAAAAAAAGAGAGAGAGAAAGAGAATCAATTTTGTTTAGTTTTTCCTGTGCCTTTCATTGCTCTGAGACTTCGTTGTGCATGTGGTGCTGGGGTTTGAACCCATGTCCTTGTGCATGCCAGGCAAGGACCATAACCACTGAACCACTGCTCCAACCCCTTAACCAATTACTTTTTGTTGTTGTTTTTAAAGAGTGAGGGAGAGGGCTTTCTTTCATTGCTCCAACACTAAGTTGTGTGTGGGGTGCTGGGATTCGAACCTGGGTCCTCATGCATGCCAGGCAAGCATGATACTGCTGAGCCACCTCTCCAGCCCCAACCAATTACCTTTTGATGGATGTTTAGGGTGCTTCTAATCTTTTGCTGTTACCAACAATGTTGCAATAATTTTTCTGGCTTCCAGGAACTGACATTAGTAAAAATGAGCCGATGAAAGAGGTCCCATTGCATCAGCCTCTCTGATCTATACCCAGAAAATGGAAGTGCTCAAGGAATGGAAGCCATGATGGCTCAAGTCTGCTGAGGATGTCCTGGCCACTTTCCCTGCACTTTATAGGTGCCATTATTTCCTGTCTAGGGAACACCTTTCCTGCAGCCTGTGGGGCCTGGGCTCTGGGCAGCTGGACCCTCAGTTGGGTGCCCTCCCATGCACAGTGTGGAGAAGTGTGCTGCTGGGAACTGGGTGCCGGCTGCGCTCCAGGAAGAAACCTTCCTTTTCTCTTAGTTGTGCAACGTCCCTGTGAGGATCCAAGTCTGCTCTTCTGCTTCTCTTCATCTTCTGCACAGGGACATGTGGCAGGAGAGCTGGTCTGGCCATTCGAGCCCAGGGCCACTTGTATTTTTGAGATGAGCCTCCTCATTTATTTCCCTTTTCTGTTTCATCTGCCTCTTCATTTCCTCTTTCCCTTCCTTTCTTCCTTCATCTGCACTGTAGACTAAAATTCCTTGTAGTCCGGTGAATTCTTTTCATGGTCAGAGTTCTGACCTTTCCTTTCTCTCATAGTTCTGAATGTGGCTGATGCTCAGTGTGCAATTGTGGGGTGGTGGGAGCTTAGGTCACAGGGGTCAGTGAATCGGGGCACAGGACCGTGGTTCCCTTCGCCTTGCCTGTCTTAGGTTGAGCTGGTCCTCTGCCATGGGCTTCCTTCATTCTTGCTTAGGGTTTGAGACTGTGAAGTGGGGAGGACAGATCTGCCTGGAGGGGGTGTAGAAGGGTCAGCAGCAGGAGTGGTACCTTTGGGTCTAGGAGCTGAGAGTGTCTGAGAGGGTCCTTAGGGAGGAGAGGAGTGCAGCCACCTCCTCAAAAGGACAGTGTTCTCTTGATTCACCAATCTGGGCAGAAAGAGGTGCCCAGGAGGTTTGTCTCATAAAGTTGGTTCAGTAGGCCAAGATCTGGAAGTGTGAGTATCTGTGTAGCTCAGGCCCCTCCCTGGGGCCAGGCAGGTGCAGGGACTTGGACATCAGATCATCTAGATCCCTCCTGATGTCACCTCTCATCAGCAGCTGGGGAGACCTTACAAAAATCATTCTAAGTCTCAGTTTCTGCATTTGTTGAGAGGATGGAATGAGATTATCCTGGTAAAGCATTAATGCTGCATAAATGCTAGCATTTGATACCTGTTAGCATTTATGGTGCATTTGTCGTTTACATTTGTGTTTTTTTTTTTAGGGGGGGGTATCAGGGATTGAACCTAGGGGTGCTCAACCACTGAGCCACATCCCCAGCCCTTTTTACATTTTATTTTGAGAAATTGCTTACGGCCTTGCTAAATTGCTGAGGCTGGCTTTGAACTTGTGATCCTCTGGCTTCAGTCTCCCAAGTTGCTGGGATTACAAGCATGCACCACCACACCCGGCTCCTGTTACGTGGTTTTGTTGATACTCTCTGTAAAAGACGGTAATGCACTAGTTCATATGTCCTGGAAAAATAGTTTTATTGTGAAATGACTAGAAAGTTTTATGCAAAAATAATTTTCATTCTCCTCATTGTTAAAAACTTAAGTGAAAAAAAAAAAAAAACTTAAGTGAAAGTCTCGTTAGAGTTTGTGCAGTGCTCTTGAGCATTTTAGTTTAAACAATCCCCTTTTCCCCTCGGGTGAAATCTCTTGTAGAGAGCCTGCATGGGAGATGAAGCAGGGCTGCACCCGCTGATGGGGGGGTGGGGGGTAGGTGGCTGGGGGGTGCAGAATGTGAGCAGCAGAGGCCCAGGGATCTTCCCACTGGCCCCTGTGCCTCTCTTCTGTGGTCGAGGGAGCAGTTTGCAGCTCTTACATGTGGTAGAGTTGTGCAAATTGGTACTACCTTTTTGAGTTGTAATTTGAGAGTATCATTGAAACTGAAAATGTATACTCTTAGGATCCACCAATCCAACTTGGACTCTGACAGCTATACAAACCTGTGTGCATATAAGTATATTCACAAAGTTGTTCATTGTGTGAAAGGTTAGAGATGTCTACATATCCAATAATAGGAAAGTCTTAATTTTGTAATGCTGTACAATTATAAAATGGATGAGATAGATCTGTGCATGGTCTTGGAAAGATTTTCATGGTATAGTAAGTAAAAAAAAAAATTACAAGATGCAGAACTATGTATACAGTTTAATTCTGTTTTCTTTTTTTGTTGTTCAGGGGATTGACCCCAGGGCTAGAATGTACTCTATCTACCTCTAAACTGTACTCCTGGCCTGATTCTATTTTTATTTTTTATTTTTGGTACTGGGGATTGAACCCAGCAGTGCTTAACCTCTGTGCCACATCCTCAAACCTTTTTATTTTTTCATCTTGAGACAGGTTCCTGCTGAGTTGCTTAGGGCCTCACTAACTTGCTAAGGCTGACTTTGAACTTGCAGTCCTCCTGCCTCAGCCTCCAGAGCCACTGGGATTACGGGTGTGTGCCCCTGGGCCTGATCATTCCTAGCCCTTTTAATTTTTTTTGAGACAGGGTCTTGCTAAGTTTCTGAGGCTGGCTTTGAACTTGTGATCTTCCTGCCTCAGTCTCCCAAGTCGCTGGGCATGTACCACTGTGCTTGGCTTTTTTTTTTTTTTAAAGAGAGAGAGGGAAAGTGAGAGAAAGAGAGAATCGATTGATTTTATTTAGTTTTTCCATATGGTGTTTGTTGCTCTGATACTTTGTTGCGTATGTGGTGCTGGGGTTTGAACCCATGTCCTTGCGCATGCCAGGCAAGCACTGTAACTCCTGAGCCGCAGCTCCAGCCTCCCCTGCTCTTTTTTGAGACAGGGTCTTAGTATTTTGCCCAGACTGGCCTCAAGCTCTTGGACTCAAGAGATCCTCCTGCCTCAGCATCCCAATTAGCTGGGAGTATAGGTGGGTGGCACTGTGCCCTGCCTAATCCTATTTTGGAAAAGCATCTCTGTGTGTATTTCTGCCTATTTGGGTATATATCTATACATGCAGACACACAAAGTACTTTCACTCACTAGTGAGTTCAGGAACCAGGGGAAAGACTTCAGTCCAAACTGCTAATAGTATTTTATTTTTTGGTGGTGGGGATAGAGAGGAAGCTGGTTTTTTCCCCTCCCCTTCTAGCCCATAAAAGGTTGCTACTGTGGGTAATTTTACTTTCCAGTTGATGTTCCTCCAACCAAAAAAGAAAGGGGAATAAAAGCAAGCTGAGGGTGGTGGATTTGCCCGGGCGGTGCAGGTCTTGGTTGGAACAGGGTGGAGGGGCTCGGTGATGTTGGATCAAGCCTGCCCCTCGCTCCTGCCTTGCTGTGCCCCCGGCAGGCTGGCGCTGTGGGCTGCGTTCCTGCTGCACTGCACTTGCCATCTGTTGAGGAAGCTGTTGATAGGCTGCCAGCGTGCCTCCCTCCCATGTCTAATTTAGCAAGCCACCCTTCTCTCAATAGGCCTCCGCAAGGCTACGGGATCACCCTTTAATTATTTACAGGGGTCAGCCACCTGAGGGAACTCCTTCGCTGGAGGCAGACGGTGCGGACAAGCAGATTAGTTGCGCACTGGGAGGAGGGAGATCCTGATCTATTGCTTGTTTGCATTGAGATTTTGGGAAGGAAGTGGGGCATATTTTGAGCCTGGGTTCCCCATCTGCAAAATGGGGCTCACTGTACTTGCCTTACAGGAACAAGGATTCGTGAAAATATGGTTAAAATTCCTGACACGTGGTTAGGTGCACTTAGTGCTTGACATTCCAAGCCCTGCTTTTTGTCTTAACTGGAAACTGTATTCCATGTCGGGAGGGAAATGGGGGTGATCTTTCTTTGTAGATGCCACTTTGTAGAAAACGTTGGCTCTAGGACTTGCCAGCCTTTCCCAAAGCATCTTGATTATGATTAGCATTCATTGTGCACTTGATCGTGTAGGATACATGTGACAACTCTGATCTTTAAACCTCACGAAACTCGCCAGGCATGGCGGCACATGCCTGTAATCTCAGCATCTGGGAGGCTGAGGCAGGAGGATCACAAGTTCAAAGCTGGCCTCAGCAACTTGGTGAGGCTTTAAGTAACTTAGACACTGTCTCAAAATAAAAAATAAAAATGGGCCAGGGATGTGACTCAGTGGTTAAGTGCCCCTTGGTTCAATCTCTGGTATCCCTTGCCCCTCCAAAAAATTCTCAAACCCTTTGAAGTAGCAGTCACATTATTCCCATTTTATAAGTGAAGCAACTGAGGCTTGAACTGATGTGTGTGCCCAAGCTCACACAGTAGCTGAGAGAGCTGAAGCTGGGGCCATAGTTCCTATATCTTAGAGTCCTTTTTCTTAACTTTGTATACTTTTCTGGATAGGAGGAGCTTTGAGGGACCAAGAGGAGCTCCACTTTTGAGGTTGAGTGTGAGACACCTGGCAGGTAGGAAATCATGCTCTCAAATTCTTTAATCTGGTAGATTTTTCTCAGTGACATTGATGATCAGGTCCACACAGTGCTTGGGGCCAGATGATTCAGTTTTGTCTTGTTTATTGCAAATGACCTTGAATTACCTAACACCCAGGGAAATGTGTTCTCAATTTGCCCTTTTAACAATGCTGATTTTCCTCTTCTAACTTGGATTTAAATAACCCTTCCTCCTGTGTTGTCATGCACTTAAAAAGCATCACAAAAAAATCCCAAGCCTAAACTCTAATTACGGGGTATGGCGAAGAGGGAAGGGCACTGGATAGGAAGTAACAGGCTCCTAGAGCGGCTGAAGTTGCGCTGGTTATGTTCTGTAGCACCGTGGAGGATTTTTTCCTGCCACTCCTGCCTTCCTCAGCCGAAGGGTTTAAGCTGCTGATTTTACTCCCTTTAATTTGAGGTCTCTGAGGCTCCCTTTTGGTGGTGTGATTGGCTGGGCTTTCACCTGGGTCTTTCTCCGCAGGATGGGAGAAACTTGAGGACCCCGAGGTTGCTTGGTTTTGTCTCCACCCCCTGGGGCAGTTGCTCTCAAAGTGGGGCTTTGATGGCTTTGGTGGTTTGGAGCAGAGGCCTGGAAATGCTTTGGGGTCTGTGACCTGGAAACAGGACTCCTCTTGCTCCTCTGTCTGATAGCAGGGAATAGCAGTATATAGAGCACTTTCAGGAACAAGGAGAGAAGTATTTATTTATTTATTATTTAGGTAGCAGGGGTTGAACCCAGGGGTACCTAACCACTGAGCCACATTCTCAGCCCTTTTTATTTTTTATTTTGAGACAGGGTCTCGCTAGGTAGCTTAGGGCCTTGCTAAGTTGCTGAGGCTGGCTTTGAACTTGTGGTCCAAGGAGGAAGGTTTTTAAGGGCACTTAAACAAAGACTTGAAGTTTGAGGGTGAAGAGGCCAGGGGTTTTATGCAGGGAGTGTATAGATGTTCCTGGATCCACCACATTGGGTGGAGAGGGACAGGAAGTGTGGCTTGGTGTGGCAATCCAAGCAGGTGAGCTCTCTGGGCCTGTGAAGGAAGGGAGGGAGGGAATAGCAGGTGGCAGTAACTGGGAAGCTTGCCCTTATCCCAGGCATTAAAAAAGTAAGAGGGATGATTTACCCAGAGTCACGTGCCTGGTTGCCGGGGATGTGGTCCCCTTGACTCCCTCTGCTTGCCTCCAGCAGAGCTAGTGTTTTCCTAGAGACCAGCTGGGGGACTGATATTGGAGATTCTGGAGACATGAATGAACAGGTCTTTTAATTTGCATTTAAAAACAATAAAGAGCAGGAAGGAGATTGCTGGCATTTGTGCAGTTTAAAAACCAACTGGACGAAAAAAATCTTTTTTTTTTTAGACGAAAAAATCTTGATGGAGCCGTTTCCCCAATGTGTTGGCAGCCCTGTCTGCCTTGATTTCCTGATAGTGAAGGCCTCTACCAGAGTGCCATTGGGTGGTGTCCCATAAGTTCTCCAGGAAGCCTATTTTGGACCCTGGCCGCTGACTCAGTGTGGCCTGGTGGGTGGCTCCCTGTGCCTGGGAGGCGGCCCTGGCAGTGTCCCTGGGCCCAGCCTATGAGCAGGTGCCCCAGGTGATTCTGCTCCCACTCACGGCAGCTGGAGATACAGTGAAGGGGTTGCTGGTGGGTACAGCTGGTAAGGGGAGCCTCCCGCAGGGGGAGGGAGAGCGGGCCCTGGGTGGAGGCCCGAGGCACCAGTGTGCCAAGGTCCCAGGTGTGCTGAGTGGGCGTGATTTCTACATAGAACAGGCGGACTTTACCTGTTGGGCAGGGCTTTGGAGAAGGTGACTGTTGGCAGCTTGGTCTCAGGAGGGCAGGAGCTTCCAGCTTTTTAATGAATGTGTGCCTTAGACCAGGGGCTTCTGATGGGGTGTGTTCAGCTACGGTTCCTCTTGCTCATCCCCCAAGGTCTCTAATATGGATCTCACTTCCTTGGCCTTGTCCCAGCTCTTGGTTGGCAGAAAAGCCTGGTTTCTCTGTGTCTTTGCGGGAGACTGTACGTGTGTCTATAATTCTGTAATTCAAAAGAAGTCAGAGGCGGTGAGGTGTAGTGAGCAGCCTGGGCCAGGAGCTTGAGAATGTGTCCTGGTTCCTGCCCCAGTGATGTCTTAGGCCTCGTTCCTTGGTCTCCTAGGGACCTGCCTCCAAGGGTGCAGATGGGCCACCAGAGGGAGATTTGGCAATCTTTTCCAATGTCCCTTCCAGCTCTGAAATCCTATGAATAGTGTTGTCCTGTGAAACTGTCCCCACCCGGTAACACATGACTGCCAAGCGGGTATTTTAATCACTGAGTTCAGAATAACAGGGCGAGTTCTCACAGGGTTCATTGCCTCGTTGATCACGCGGGCCCCGCGGAACCCCAGTTGATGGCAGATCAGAGTCCCTTCAGTTTTCTTTTAGCTACCTCTGATCAGGTACTGTGTGTGTGTGTGTGTGTGTGTGTGTGTGTGTGTGTGTGTGTGTGTGTGTGTTTAGGTGGGATTTTATTTGCCCATTATGGACACTTAAAATTTTGTTTGCCTTTGGGATCCAGAGGAGCAGTTTGGATGGAAATTGGATGGAAAGTGCTTCCTTTTTTTGGGGGGTGGGTGGGTGGGATCCCATTGTTTGCAAGCCACTTTTATGCTTAGGCAGCTAGTAGAAGCTTCTGGAACCTTCTGAACTCTGCCCGCAGCTGCATGAGGAACCCCAGGCTCTGGCTTCTGGGGACCTCATGGCTCAGTGGTTGGGTTTCACATTTTGAATCCCCTTTGGCAAGCTCCTGGGAGAGCCAGCTTTCCTCCAGTAACGCAATGTGAACAAGGCCTATTTTGGGTAACATGCTTTGGTCTGGATGCAGGGGTGCTTTATCTTGCCTGAGGGGGATGCCTCATCTCCAGTGACGCAAAGAAGGACCGGAAAGAGGCGGCCATGATGCTGCTTTTGTTTGTCCCCAATTATGTTTGATAAGATGGGAGCGAAGGAGAGAGTAGAGAAATTTCTAGCTAATAAAACCCTGATTTCCCCTAAAATTAGAAACCCTAAAACTCATGAGTTTTAAGAGCCAGATAATTTGCTGCCCTCTTTCTCTGTTTTGTCCAGCTTTGTGACTGATTCTGTCTGATTTAAGACTTTGAAATGTGTCACAGGTGAATTTCTGGGTCTTTCCCTTACCCGCCCCCCTCACTCCAACAGAGGGGAGGCCTTTGGGTGGTAAAGGTGCCTGCCTCACTGGGCCTCTAGATTACAGTGCCCACTCTCAGGAACCATGGGACAGATGCCATGGCCACCAGCAAAGGAGGCCTGGGGGATCTCACGTCTGTGATGAAGCCCTAGGTCCTTGATGCTGTTTCAGAGGGGTCTGTGTCCTCTGGATTCCCAGCGCTGGCCGTGCTTGCTTTTCAGACTGCGTAAAGGTGAAAGCTGTTTTGGTGGTGGGATCCTGAGGAGCCCGCGGTGCTAGTGAATTTGCTAGAAGCCACAGCTCTGACATGCCGTTGTCCACAATGGGCCAGCATGGATGCAGCCACCCCGGCCTGCCTGCAAGGTCCACATTGTCAGTCCCACAGAAGCTTTTCCAAGCCCTTTGTGTGTCTTCATTTTTGTGTATACAGGAATTGTTAAGACCCTAACTCCTCTGGAATTTCTGTGGGGCATCAGGAAGTGGGCTTTTCCTCCCTACCTCCCTGTTGGGATAGGGCGATGCTGAGCTGCTCCCTGAGGTCAGCAGATGAGCGTACGTTTGGTTCTCGGCTCTTTCTCTTTTGTTTTTACATACTGGCGATCGAGCCCAGGGCCTTGTGCATGCTAGGCAAGTGCTCTACAATTGAACTATATCCCATCCCTTATTCTGTTTTGGGACAAGGTTGCTAAGTTGCCCTGGCTGGCCTTGAACTTGCAGTCTTCCTGCCTGTGGCTTCCTGAGTAGCTGGAATTACAGGAGTGCACCGCTGTACCCAGGGGTCCTCAGCTCTTTCAGTTGGACCATATTCCTGCTATGGGACATCCAGGGCTTGCAGTTTGTGTTACTGATAACCCCATTCCACTCTAACACTTCCACAAGGGTAAAAGATGTCAACCTCATGCAGAGACCCAGAGAGTAAGCGAGGGAGATTGAGTAACTAGCTCAAGGGTGGGATTTGGCTACCTATTAACCCCCCAGCGACCCCAATGCCTTTCACTTCTCAGTACTGCTGTCAGTAAACAGCTAACAGCTAAGGACACACTGCAGGATGTCACCCCAGCTGATTCTAGATAATGCCTGGATGTGGCATGGATTACCATGAGTCCTGTAAGGAAGAATCCATCTCCTCCCAATCCTGTGCTAGTCCTCTAATGACCTCGAGCAGAAAATCTCAATGTGACTCCCTTTTCCAAAAGTCACGGAGTGAGACATGCAGAAAACAGGCCTCAGAATCCCAGCCTTCCATAGGCAATAGGGTCCAAGAGATGCAGTGACATTGCTCAGTTCAGGGTTCAGTTATACTTATTTTCATGGAGACCTTCTCTGTATGGCATGGATACTTGGTCCCCTTTATGGTAAGGCTATAAAGTTTCTTTTTAAAAAACATGAATAAAGCTGGCAAGGTGGCTCAGGCACACCTGTAATCCCAGCTGCTGCTCAGGAGGCTGAGGAAGGAGGATTACAAATTCAAAGCCAGTCTCAGCAACCAAACAAGACCCTGTTTCAAAAAAGTGTGTGTGTGTACACGCATGTGCGTGCTGGGGATGTTGCTCAGTGGGTAAGCACCCGTGGGTTTAATCCCTGATACCAAAATAAATAAACTGAATAGATTTAAGAAAAAAAATGTTAAATGATTGTACCAGAGCCTATGCCAAAAGCGATGAGCAACCAGTATTGGGGGAGCCTGCTTGGAAATAGCAGCATGCATGTGATGGGAAGGTCTGCTGTACTGGTAGGGGTGCATTGCCAGTGCCTGACCCAACGGCAAAGCTACTTTCTGGAAAGTCTGGCAGTGTAGAGCACACACACACGAGGCCGCCACAGTGGTGGTGTCTTTCCAGGACAGGTGGGCAGGTTTGCACAGGCTTTGCCACCACATGGGGAGTGAGTGTGCACACGTGCATGTGCTCTGCTTTTTTCTTCAGCAGCAGTTACACTTTGCCCTTGGGAATGTCTCCTGTGCAGCCATCTCTCTCTGTGCACACGTTGGTCCAACAACTCTATTTAGGAGAGTTTAACCGTAGGGCAGTCCAGTAGTTTCCAAGGGGGAAAAAAATCCCCAGCTGGCCAAACCCATTTTTAAAACTGCTTGTCCCAAACTCCCATGGGTCAAGCAATAAAGTCAAGAATAAATGAATGGGATGCAATTAATCTAAAAAGTTTTTGCACAGCTAAAGATTTAGTCAAGAGCATCAAGAGAGAACCTACAGAATGGGAGAAAACCTTTGCCTGCTACACCTTGGACAGAGGGCTAATATCCAGAATATACAAAGAACTAAAGAAACTAAACACCAA
>PVKS010004008.1:0-97730 GCA_004027875.1 Aplodontia rufa
GGAAGACTTACCAGCCTGACTACTGCTAGTCTGCCCTATTATACAAATGTGGGTTCCTAGACAGATTGCATGTATGGAAGTGACAAGAGTGGACATTTCGTGGTTTCTCCACCTCCCAACCATGGGGGATGATGGCCATCCCAAATGGCAGATGCTGCATCAGATCCCGACTCCCCGCCCGCCTTCCAGACACGCTTGTGATTGCCACCGACGCGGTGGAGCCTCCTGGCTGCTGGGCAGGCCCCCTACCAACATCAGCACCCGCATGGATCACAGCTTCCCCCTCCTGTAATTCCCACAGGATCCTCTTCATCAGAGCCGGGTCAGCCTGAATGTTCCTGAAGTGGCCATCTTTTGTTTGCCATTTGTTTGTTGGTGTCCAGAGATGCATTGAGTGGGAGTCTCCGACTGGGATCCTTACTCTGCACGTAGAACACCCAGAAGGCAAAAAGCCTTCAGAGTTCTCTCTAGGGTGACTTTTCCATGTGGCATGCCAATATAGAATTCCTGGAAAACCCCAGAGACGCCGCTTGCCTTACGTGCCACAATCTGTCAGGACCACAAAGTTTTAAAACACCAGCAGGCTTGTGAAAGTACTCGGGAGAAAACATGCGATGGCTTCTGGCTGGCCTGATGAGGATCCGGTTCTGCTTCAGTAAAACTATCCTAGTAAACTTCAGAAATGGAAGGGAAAGAGAACCAGGGAGTAGCAGAAAGAGGATGGGGACTGGATTAGAACACGCGAACTCCATGCTTCTATAATTATGCTGTTCTGTAAGCACTGTTGTGTACCCAAAAAGCCCTCCAGGGAGCAGGACCCAAGTGTCACGAACCTTGTTTCTTAACCATTCTATTCCTGCACATTCTGAAGCAGAGGTTAGACCTCGACTTCCTTCATACACACATGTGGCAGAATCCACATGGATGTCTTAAACTTAGGACCAAAATCATATTTTTAATAAAAACAACTGGGTTGTTGATTACCTGGAAAGCCTCATTTCATCTTGCTATAAGTAGCATAACTGCTTTAAGGCTACTTAAACCATGTTGCAAATATTCATAAATGTGGGTGTTACGAGTGTCCCTTAAATTGTAATGAGGGTTTGTCCTGCTCCTGTGAGCGTAATTTTTGGCTACGAATGGTGAGCCATAGCTTAGACAGCAGATTCCTAGAGCAGCCTCCTGGTCCTGGCCTCTAAAGCTGTAGCTTCATTTCTTGGTGTGCAGGGCATTCTATTTGGATTTTCATTTTCTATTTGGGATTTTTCTTTCCAAATCTTGGAGCAGGAGGATGACAAGCCCTATAGCTAGAAAGCAGAAAAGGGATCCCACTGTGTTGAACTGGGGTGAAAAGAGGGTATCTGTCACTAGGCACCAAATTTGCAAGACTGAGCTTCAGGGTCCCCGGTAGCGATTGACATTGGCTGTAACCATTGCTAGCGTGTCCTTTTTTGTCTGACTTTTCTTTCCTACTTGCCCTCTGAATATGGAAATCTCTTTAAATCTGGTTTCTTCCAACCCTGAGACCACAATACGCTGGCCTGAGTTTCAGGGGAAGGACCTTCTACATGGGGACATAGGACAAGGCTGGGTCTCCCTGGATGCTGAGCTGCTGGGACACCTCAATCGGGTGAGCCCCCTCCCCAGCTTCTGGCTCCAAGGAAACTTGTACCACAAATCCTACACCACCTTGAGCCAGAGATTGGAGTCCAGTCAAACCCTTGGAGTTCTAGAGACAGAGGTTGCTGCTGTAGTTCCTGACTTCTGTGAAAATGGCCCATCTGGGCCACCAGCAGAGTAAACATCACCTCAGCCCTGAAGCAGGGCAGCCCTTAGTTTCTTCACTGCCCCCTCCTAAGCCTTTCTAGAATGGGGCCTGAATCCTTAGGGTTAAGCTCCTCTGGATGTTTTAGACATGCATACCCCCTCCAAAAACCCTATGGCCACATCAACAGGCGAGGTCAAGTGGTGATCACAACCAACTCTGACAAGTGACCAAATTACCTAAGAGTGTAGCATAATCCTCTGGCTGATCAGGGACAATCGAGGGATTTTTGTAGAAAGGATTTTAGACACCAAATGGGGGTTTTTGCCATCTGCCATGTTCCCCTTGGTTTCTTAGATTTTTAATGTGATTCACAACAGAATCCCTTCCCTCCTTAGGGGGATGTACAAGACAATGCTGGGCATGCTCTCCTGGTAGCCATGGCCAAACATCTCAAGGAACAGTAGCAGTATGTGACAGTCACTCCTTAGTGCCTTCCTGCTTATCCTGCCAAGGCCACATAAGATAGGTAGCAGATGTATTGGGGTGACCTGGATGAACCCCAATCATGATGTGGGACATGTTGCAGTTCAAGAGGGTTGATCATGTTCATCAGATACTGAAACAAGTCTAGAAAGTATAAGACGGTGGCTGAAGACTAGTGCCCGTCTTCATGGTAAGGTCTCAACTCAGCTCCTGACCCAAGAGCTACATCAGAGGCTAGGGCAGGGCCAAACTGTAGCCAGTTGGTCAGATGGATATGGCTCCAGCACTTGGTCGCCCGCTGAGAATCTCTTGATGGCCAAGCCTTGGTGCACATGGATCTCACTGGCCCCCGTGAAGCTCCCAGATGCAGGTTTCTTGGTCTTGAGTTCATCTTGGTTCTAATGGTTGGCCTGCATGGAGGGGTACAGATAAGAGACCGTCTGACTTTCAGTTCCATCATCACCTTGCTCACCTGAGCATTTAGGCCACCTACCTAGAGAATCCACACCAGCCCTACAAACACCATGGCTTTCAAAATTTCATGATAGGATGATCTACATTCTAGATGAATCTGTTAGACAGCCTGGACTCTATTTGGTTCCTTCTCATTCTGATCCAGTTGAATTCTTGGCAAGAATCCAGTGAAGGTGGGCTAATCTGTTGAGGCATATGCCAGGATGGTCCCACCCTTGGTACACCCTGGGTGACATTGCTGAGATTGCAAAAGAAAAACTATTGAACTTAATGAAGTAGCAAAGACTTAACTCCATTTGTGGTTAACATGTGAGGTAAAAGCTTGAGATCCCTGAAAGTGACCTTATATTTCAACTGAAGAATTTGAACTTCTAGATATTACACACCCATAAACAGGTGTTAGAAGTACATTCTAAAAAAGGAAATGCTCTGGGGAGCTTTCCTTCCCCACTTCTGGAAAGCACAGACCTGTAGACTACCTAGTGACCCAATCCTTTCCATGATTACGGTCTAAATTCTATGTCTGGACAATTCGAACCTCTTCAAACTGTCACTCAGTTAATGTGAACTGAGTCTTATGCATTTTTTTGGACACAATGAGGTCCCCATCAGAGTGTAACTTGATGCAGACTCGAGACCTTTTGTCTAACGTATCACGTATATTCGTGGGGAATCTTTAGAAAAGAATGTAGATGTTGGTGAGGTCATTGCCCCAAATAGCATGGTGTTTGAGAGATCAACTTCATGTAACTGAGGCCCAGATTCTTAGCAGAGGGGAAACTTGTCAGGCTCCTACTGAATCTACCATGCTGCTAATTACACGCCCTTCCACGATTGCTCACAATAGGGATCGACCGCCACACTCCCATGAATTCACAATAAAAGGAGTTCCTAAAGGACAGCACTTGTTCCTGGCATCAATGGTGGTGATGGCAAGATGAAGGCACTTGCTGAGCTGACCCCTCATTCTGATGAGCTCTGGATGAGCCAGGGAACTGGCCAGCCTGTTGGGTGGCCTTTATGGGCTCTGCCAGCATTATTCTGGCTCCATCTCCTAGCAGGAGATGTTCTGTCGTGGTCAACCTCTAGACAGAGCAACATGCAACTGTATAGAAGACCACATGGAAGGAGGGCTGGGTGTCCTTTTCTGGCTCAGTCCCAGAATAGAGGGTGCTACAACTACACTTACATTCGTTGCCTACCTCTGCTATGAAAACTTCACGTGAGTGAATTCAAGTCAACTTCAGGGCCAGAAATCAAATCTTTAAATCTGGCTCCAGGGTGCCATAGACCAATATCTGTTTCTCACGCCAGATGACTGCTGCTCTCTAGGTTTTTTGGGTCTTTGGTCTTTTTCCTGAAAATTGACTCAGATGGGTAAAAGGTAAACTGAGGACACCTAGAGCTTTGCTTCTGTGTGGCTGATGCTGGTGTCCATGCCAGGTTCAATGGCCTCATTGCCACCGTCCTCAGTGCTTATTTCTGAAGATCAGCTTCTTGTGGGTTCAGGTCCTGTGTGTACCCAAATGACCGAAGGACTATCATTCCAGACAAGCAGCTGAACAGAAGGTCCATGGGAACATCACAATTGTCCTCCATGGAATCTTAGGAAGGGAGAAGCCCTGGGAATGTCCTCAGTGCCAGAAGGAAGGGCTCCTGCTGAGAGCCTGCTTCTTTCGGTACGTCCCCAGATCTAGGGTTACAAGCATCATGTGGCTTCCACCACTATTCGGGGTGGAGACCCTAAACATCACAGAATGACACTGTGGCAGCAATGGATTTGCATCATTGCAAGACAGTTAAAGCCCAGCCACCACCTTGGACTGTTCACCTGGCATATTCATCTCTAGGGCTGAGAATATTCAGCAAGGACTTTGACAGTGAGAATCCATTTTGGATGGAAGGAACCACATGGTAATTCCCAGGTTTTTGACTTGGAGCTGCATAGGCTGCCACTCCTGCTTGGGCTTTCTCGTTCCCCAGCTCCCTGGAGGAGCCTGGGGGCCCTGTGAAGGCACAGCAGGAGCTCTTCCAGCGTGACCCAAACTTCTCCGTTAGTGAGGGTCGTGATCTGCGGTGCTGGTCTAGTTGAAGCTTAGTCCCATACCGCTCATCCTTGCTCATTTTCCTTGCTAAACTCAAACTTGTTGGGAAAGTGTCACTGCAGCTGGGAGCCAGCCCCAGTAACTCGGAGGGTCCCCAAAGGATGGGTGGAGTTGGCGCAGAGGAAAGGCAAGAACCTCTGGAGCAAGTTGCAAGCAGACGCAGCAAGCTGCTAGGGCAAAATGCTACCCTTCATTGGGATGTATTTTTTACAGGTAGCAAAGAACTTTCATTAACTCTTCCGTTACATTTTAATTTCTTCAAATTTCTTGGTAATCTGACATTAACCATCAATAGAACATACTTCCTTGACACTAACCACAATGACCACATGCTGACCATCTGTCCTTGTTTAGACCTGAGGTAACGGACGTTCTTTAAGGCTATACTAAAATTAAACCTAAATCTAATCATATTCTACAATTATAATTTCCTAAATATCATTTATATTAAAGCATAGTACTCCTAAGTATTTTAGACATATTTAAAACCACATCCTATAAGATCTAACTAAGGAGAAATAGAAACTTAAGATTTTTCTAGACATAGGGCTAGACCGTATGCATCTAACAGATGCATATTTGAGACATGGTTGGTCTGGATTAAAAAGCTCAGTTCCCCATGAGTAAAATTAACTATATATGTAACCATTTTAGTAAAGACATACTTGACTGCAGCTACTCCATCTTAACGGAAATTACTTTAAAGGTTAATATACTACTAAGCCAACTTGTTATTGAATCCTAATCCTAGGTCGAATCAGTCTTAGAGCAATATTATTGTATACTTGTCTTGTAACCTAAAAGGCAGAAACTTATTCTAATGTAATTGAAAGGGTAGAAAAACATTCTTATTCCTCATACCAGATAAAATTGGGGCACTTCATTCTCAGATATGCTTACGTATGCTGTTTCTTTTGTTCATCTCCAAGGTGGACCCAGTCTCCCAAGTCTTTATAAGAAAGGCAGGCATTATACATCAGTCCATTTACCATTAATATTAACTGTATGCTGACCAAACTCATTGTAAATTCCTGTTTAAAAAAATGGGGTCAGTAGGTGGAGGAGCAATGTATTTAACTTGAGCTGCTTGTGGATACCAGAAGCGTTCTCCAATTATATAGTGTACGTAGTTGGCCCTTGCACCATTGGAACAACATATTTATCAATAGCCTGTATTTGTGCTTGAACTTCAGGGGGCTTTAGGAGTAGACAACAAGGGGGCCATCAACATAGACTTAAGACTGGAATTTTATTTTCCAAGATTACCACATGTGGTATTGCCAAGACCCTTCTCAACATGGATTGAGTCTAGTACGCACAATTCCTACTAAGCAGCCAATTCCTAGAAGAGATGGTTTTGGCAGTCTCCAAAGCTGGCTATGCCTAGCCCATCCCCAAGCCTGGACTCTGTCCGACAGAATTTTGGACATTGCTTCCTCCTTACATGGGAGCACAGAGAGCCTGATTTGGAAGAAGAATCTGCTCCTTCCCCGGATGTCAACATAGGAAACCAAAGTACCCAACGAGGAATGGCTTCAGACTAAGGTGATCATTCCCCAGGACCCTCATCCAGATCCTCTCAGTCCTGGGCTTGCTTCTCGGGTCAGAAGCGATGACCCCACAGGCCATCAGCATGGAAACCTGTCTTGCAAGCCCAGACTCCCATCTGCGTTTCCTGGGCTTCCTGTGGACTCGCTGTTTCCAGATGAGTTCTCCCTCACCTTGACTGTGGAATTTACCTGTGCAGACTTGGTACCCTCCTAGTTGCACAGGGCAAGCCCCTGCTGGAATTAGTCCCCTCCTGGCTTGTAGCTTCCGTGATGGGCGAGTGACACCTTGTCTGTCACTGGGTACCTGTGTGGAACTGATGGTCAGTGGTCATGTGACTGTCCTTTACAGGCCTTAGCCATCTTGGTGCACAGGTGGACCTGTCACGAGCAGGAGGCCCAATTTGCCCTCCAGGAACTTCCTTTTAGTCCAAAGAGAAGAAGGCATGGAATTTTCATGAAACTCTCATGTAGAATATCAACATGGGCTTCTTAGACCCAGAAGAACCTCTGTGAAGTGACAGGTCAGGATCTTGGCATATTTGTAGGACTTGATACCTCAGTTATGGTGCATACTTCCCTTCCATGTGCCCAGGAAGGGACTTTGGTTTCACTTCTTAACCTATAAATTTCAGAAACACAGAACTTGTCAGAAAAAAATGGCTTTACCTGCCATTTAATCAAGTACCCACATCCAACAGCTGCAGCCAACTCACGGCTCCCTCTCAAGGCAAACATCTGCATTTGCAGCATACCTAAGCGTGTGGTATGTGCATGTGTCTCTAACAAGTTTTTGACCTTCAGAATATCAAATTGTTCCAGCATTAGTAATACACAGGTAATCAAACCAAACTTGCATAAGGACCATCATTGTCTCGTGCAGACAGCATTAGATTGAGCCACGTATCAGGGAATAGTGCCCTGAGCGTCTTCCTTATAGTTTTCCCCACTGTTTCTCCTGGCAAGTTAGAGTATTTCCTTTGATTTTATAATTTCCCAGTAAATCTAACTCTCCAACCCTGAGAGCACAAGATATAATTCTGAAGATCTGGGTAAAATGAGAAGGGAAAGCTGGTTCTCGATGCTGAACCGTGCAGGTGCATAGCTGCCTGGCAGGTTCCAGCCGAACCTCCTCGCCCTGGTGAGACTCCTGGGAGGTGTCTCCGGCCCAGGGTGGTGTATGTCATGTGGTAGGTTTCCTTAGACCCACATACAGGAGAGGTTAGTAAGAGCAACTGGGGGTGCTGCCAGTGTGACTTCAGCTCCTCTGCTTGACAGTGAGGAGTCTCCCGGGGGATGCCTCAGCCCTGGAGGTGCAGGGTGCAGTGACTGGACCTCATTGCTGATCTATCTTCCCTTCTAGGGTTGAAACAATACCTCTTGACCACCGTTGTGGATTTGGAGTTTTGCTTGGGGAGAATGACTATTCCCACAATCATGGAATTATCTGATTAGACCAAAGAGCAACTCCATGGAAATCTTCCTGGCTCCTCAGGACTGGATAGTAACGGACTTCTTGGGTCTAGACTTGATGCTAGGTAGAGCTTTCTCTTCTCAGAAGCCCTGTGACTCATGACCTCTGAGATGGAGACTGACTTGTTAATTGTAGTAGGCTAATTGCTTTGCTTTATCAACTGGATTCCCTGGGAACAGATAAGTCTATAGAAAAGACTAGAAAAGAAAGTCTATAGAAAAGACTAGAAAAGAGCTGCAATATCCACGCCCCAGCCTTGGATGATGAAAATCCCAGCGAATGCTTTCAGATACTGACCCCTCCCCATTCCAGGAAATGTGAGATGGGTCCCATGTAATGCGTAGGTGCTTATCCCACCAAGGCGACGTGAGAAATGCTCGTCCTCGTTGAGGACCACGGGGATCACTTCTCCCTTTGACATAAGGGTGGGAATACTGTAGTGAGATGAGAACTTGCTAGGCTCTTAGTATTTAATTCTCGAACAATTATGGAAGAGCCTGTTGGGTAATCGTGAGAACAGCCTACTCTTATTGTAACCTTGACTCGGAAGGCTCTGTCGTCAAGACAGGGTCCCACATGTGCTTCTAAGGTTGGAGCAGTCATAGGCTTTCTGAATTACACCCAGTTGGCTTCCTCATGTCTTAGCTGCCAGTTCTAAGGGCCAATGCACAATGGAGACTTAGCAGGTGTATCCTGACTGCTCCATGGGGCCTCCGGACTGACTTGGCCTCTCTGGATGTCCATAATGTCAAGTTCGTATGGAGGCAGTGTGGTGTTACCAGCTCAGCCTTGGATTCTCTCGATCAATGGGAGATAGAAATTGTGAAGGGGCAAGCAACGCAGTGAGAACGAGGCTTACAGGGGATTATGCTGGAATAGAAGGGCGAGGGGTCCAAGACTGGCTCTCAAGGACACAGCAAAGCTGAAGACAAAAATGGGCTCCCACGGGCAGCCAGTGTTGCACACAAGACCCCGAGGCTTCTGCCCACTGCTCCTTTGCCATTGACCAGGGTTGGCGCTGGACATGGCGATCTGCACGTGTGCACGCTGGGTTGTACTGCACAGCTTGCAGAAGATGACATGAACACTGTGACCATCTCAAGAGGCCGTGGAGGTCAAGGTCAGGCATGTTGTGCCTGTGCAGGGTTCAGAAAAGCTTGGAAGGAGTTGACCCCTGAATCTGGCCATTGGTGGGAACTTCTTGCAAGCAGTCCGTGTTGGGCAGGAAGCCCTGGTGGGGTACAAGGGCTCTCCCTGCCCTGTCTCACAGGGGGTAGTGCTTTTCATCTTAAACCTTTGGGCATTCCTAGCAACTGCCTTCAACAGGAACTTAGTTATACCAGTTATGCCTGCCATGTTTATAAAATCTTCATGACGGCCTAACTGACCGGTCAGACCCCTGAACTCCTGCTTCCCTCTTCAGGCTGAGTACTGCTTCATGTTATCACAAAGGTGGCATGTAGTCAAGTGTCCCATCCACAGGCACGTGTTGGTGTCCCATCGCCAAAACGTAGCCATCACTTGGTTAAGCCGAATGTTTCCTTTTTCAGCATTTGTCACTCTGATTACTGGGTGGATAAATGTTTGAGATCCCTGAAATTTCACTCAATTTTCTTAAAACCAATACGACTTGTAACCTAGAAACTTCCTACTTCCAAAATTCAGTTTGCACCTAACAAATTGTCCAGCTTTCCTTCCTTCACCTGGTTTCAGGCTCAAGGTGCTTAGGTACCAACGCCAAGGAGGGGAGAGTGGCCGTTGTCTTCCACGATTTTTACACCATAGAGTTCTTGTCCCGTGGACACCGTTAAACGTGCTCTTGAAGTTGAGTATCTTGGAAAGTGAGCGGCTCCCCTCCCCACCACCTCCATGGCTGAGTTAGGGACTTGGCCACCTTAGCTGGGTTCTGTGAGCATCATTTGTTCTGTCCTAGGCTCTAGGATGCCCTATAGCATCAGCCCAGGTGTGACCACATCAGATTGGCACCAATCATCCATTCTGAAATTGGTCATATGGGCACTGATCTTACAACTCCAGCCAAAGACTGTAGCTATTAACTCCATAGGAGTGGCACTGAAATGGCCATGCACCCCCCTTCCAGATCTGGGACAAGGCTCTCATCTGCGGCATCCCTACAGTGCTCCGTCTCCATGAATCTTTCCTCGTGCATGTGGGCAGACACCATAGCAGCCCCCTGACGCCGGCACCATCCTGAATTGGAACTTACCCCTCCTGTTTGGGTAGGGGGACTCCTTCATTGCTGTAGCCATGTATTTTAGAGATGGGCCCATAGGTGAATGGTCAAAGTGACCTTTATGGTTGTCCTTTGCTATGTTGATATAAATGTAGACTTGTCACGAGTGGGAATCGGGTGAGCTTTTTCATCCTTCATTAGGAAAAACAAAGGATGGTACCATCGATTGTGTTGAAATGAACATTTTCATGTGGAATGTTATAGAATTGACATCCAAGAGTTTGACCTTTCCTTGAATTGATGTGGGTCAGGGCTGTAGGAAAGGTGAGACTATTCCAAGATTACATGGGGATACAACATTCCCTGGGCTTCTGGGTAGCATGGAAAGGTTCTTGGATTTGCTTTTAAAAACACATAGGAAACTTGAAATACACTGAATAAGAACCACAGGTCCACCTTCAAGCGTGTCCCACGTCCAGGAGGTTTGCTGGTAGGTTTCTCTCACGCCTCTGCCCCCTCCCATGCCTGCGCCATTTAGTGTCAAATGTTGAACCTGTTTCTTACACATCATGGTTTATGCATCTTCCCCAACTTGGGGACATAAGCACAAGACCTTTACCAAAAACGATTTCTTTACCAGTCTATAGGTAAAATTTCAAATTCTCTTAAGTTTTACTGCAGTATACTCCAAGAAGGATCTCAATGTCATCCACAGGTTTGTGGTTGATAGCACAAGTGTCCTTTAAACTTTGGGACTTCTTCCCTGGCTGTGTCCTGCAGATGTCCCAGATCTCTCCAGGGGCCCCACATTCTGCTGCCATGCCTCAACTTCTGTCCTAGTTCCTAGGACACAAGTACTGTCCCCCCTCCTCCATTTTCAGGTCCTTTTCCACCCACAACTTAAAGCAGAAGTGATGTGGGGAATCCTGTCTAAAACAGGGTTTTCTGTGTGGCACTGAGGACTTGGGGAGGAGGGAGCGGAATCGGTTGCTGGGCACCAATTGCAAAGTGAAGCTTGCCTTGGCTTCAGACTCTTGAATAACAGCTGCAAAATGAACTTCAACCTTGCTCTTGGCAATAGTCCCATCTTTCTCCCCCTAGTTCCTTCCGAGTCCTGCAGGATTTCCAGTAAATCTGGCTTGGCCAGTCCTGAGAATGTAACACACCAGCCTGAGTGTTCAGGTGAGGAACATGTACTTGGGAAACCGGAGGACTCGGTGTCCCTTGCATACGATCAGTCACCTGCAACTGTTCTTTTGAATGCCTTTGTGGTTATCATACGCTGCATGAGGTACCTTCTGGACATGCCGGCGATAACCCAGGCTAACTTGTTGGGACAAATGCAGACTGGTCAAGTGTGAGTGCCCAGATAGCCCTCTGTTGGCCTTTGCTGATGAAGAATGTCAAGGACAAAACCATCAATACTAATGAAATTAACATTTTCCTGCGGTACTCCAGGAAGAGCGGGAACTTGGGTGTTGAAGACTTGATGTATCAAATCCTTCATAGTAAAGAGTATGTGATAGTTTTGCTCTAAAATTGAAGGGCTGGAGCAGTGGCTTGATGGTTACCGTGCTTGCCTGGCATACGCAAGGATGCAGGTTCGAACCCCAGCACCATGTACACAACAAAGTGTGGGAGCAACAAAAGCCACATGAAAAACTAAATGAAATTTTTCTGTCCCTCTTTATTGGAAAAATACACATAACATCTGAGGAACCTGGAAGCCAACACCATGATAGCAAAAGGGCTGTTTTTATTGCAGCTTAAGCTCAGAAGATTTGTCTTCAACGTCAAGTCCCAACTGGGCTTCCGATCCCAGAAACCAGTCAAGAGGCTATGGACAGAGCAAACTGGCTCTTTTTCATGTAGTCACGAGTTCATTCAGTGGATGAAGACTAGGCAGATGTACCCCAAATGCCCAGTGGAGACTCGATTACCATAACTTCATGGTCACTGCTGGGCTTGTTTCTCCATTCGTCCAAGATGTTCACGAGGTGAGGTTGACAGGGGACAGTGACTTCACTTGGTCTTCCCCTTGGTCACCTGAAGCATTTCTGCTGTCAGGAAGGTAGGGCATTAGAAAAGATCTATACCAGCTCCACCCACCATGTTCTTCAAATTTTCATGGCAGGCTAATCCAAAATGTAGAATAACCTGCTAGGTGAATATCCAGAAATCCTACCTGGTACCGTAGGTTCCAGTTGAACACCTTGGCAAGAGTTGGATTAAGGTGATGGATACGTTGTATGTGGTCCTTCCTGGATGTGCACAACCGCTGGGGATGCTGAGATTGCTGCTAGGTTCAGCCAAACATCTGTTCCATGTGCAAGTTGAATTTCCTGCTCTGAAATTGATAAGTACAAAAAAACATTGGAGTCCCTTAAAGGGTTTTTGTTCTACTGAAGTACAGAATTTGAAAACTGTGCCAACAGATGGAGAAATTCAATCAATGAGAAAGGGTCAAGTGCCCGCTCCCCATCTGTGCAAAGCACTAAGGTTCTGTGTCCACTCAATGTCCTACCATTCCTGTGATCAGGGCTGGCACAACTTCAGGCAATTGGGCTAAGTCCCCAGCGCATAATCTCAGATGAACAGGACCTGTCATCAAACTGACACTTGCATAGGGACTTTGGGGTCCCATCAGGTGTCTCATTGCTGTGGGGTTCAATCTTCTTGCTTTGTTTTCCTTGCATAAATTCTTAGCCTTTTATCTAAAATGCACTGATTGTACTTCGTGGGGAACATTTGGAGGAAAGCTAGTTTGCAAGGTGGGTTCAACTGCTCCAGCCGTGACATTCACATTTTTTTTTTTTTTTGAGAAGGACAGCGAGAGGGACAGAATCAATTTTTGAGTTTTTAACATGGCTTTCGTTGCTCTGACACTAGCTGTGTACGTGGGTGGTGGAGTTTGAACCTGCGTACTCGTGCATGCTGGGCAAGCCCGTAACCGCCAAGCCACCGCTCCAGCCCCTGACATTTACCTTTTTAATAAAACTCTTACCAATTTGCAATTATCACTTTCCACATGATTGCTAGGAATCTGCATTTCTTAAGGAGTAAGAGGTTGGTCTGATTTCTACCAGATCTCTAGAGAATCAAGTGTTACTTCCCAGGAAACCCAAGTACTGATGCCCAGTGGGGAGGAGGAATTTCGTTGGCCGCCTCCACGATCTAGTAGCGCAGTGAGTTCCTGGTCAATACAGCAGCAGTTACAAGTGTTCAGAAATCATAACAGATGAGGGCACCTGATTCAGCTATTCCCCCAAGACCTTACAGATGAGCTGGGGACTTGCCAGCCCGACTGCATGAAGTTGTGCCAGGCTTGATTACGCTGCGCTCATTGTGAGATCGCTCATCTGGGGCTTTATTGCTGTGCTGTGTAATGAGGTATGCCGATCACCCCAGAATGAGACCAAGTCACCAGCCCAAAAGGGTGGTGGCTGAGGGACCCAAATGCAAGTTCCAGCCTAACTCTCCAGTGGCTGAGGCTGCAGGCCTGGAAAAGGACTAGATCCTCTCTCCTATGAGGTTGTTTAAAACCTGCCCTTGTGGTTTTGCCCATTTGGAGTTGCGTCCCATGGATGTCTGAGTGGTTTTAAACCTCATTTTAGCTCAGCCCCACTTTGGGACCAGAAATCACTTCCCTATGAATCCAGGGGTACATTAGTCTGTTCATAACACAGGAGAGCTGGGCTTTGCCTCCTGTCTGGTTTCTAGCTCTTCGGGCAGTCAGGCTGCACGTTGAACCTGCTCCTCGGCAGGAGGTGGGGTAGAACTGCAGCAGCTCCTGGGCTTTGCAGTGTGGCTGGCGAGGATGCTCTCCCTGGGCTGGTAGTCACTCCCATTCGGACCTCAGTGTTCATCCCTGAACGGTCAGCTGCTCATGGGTTCAGGCACTCTGTGCACTCAAATGCCCAAAGGACAGTATCTGATGGGTATGGGAACATAAGAACTATCCTTCCCCATGGAATCCCTCTGAGAGAAGCCCTGGGAAGCTCCCCAGTGCCAGAGGGAAGTCGCCCGCCCCGCTGGGATCCCTGCTTCCACTTCCCTCTTCCCACACGTCAGCTCTATGATCACGAGCAGCCTGTGGCTTTCTCTATTTGGGATGGAGACCCTAAGTTCAACGACACCTGTGACCATGACAGGTTGGAGTTTTTGCAAGACAAAGCCCAGCTACTGCCCGTGACTGTGCACCTGGTGTACTGCCTCGGGAGGAAGCTGAGACCAAGTGGGGCGAGAAGGACTGATCGATTCGGATGGAAGGAGCCTCGTCTGTTAAGTTCTAGGTTTTCCACTGGGTGAAGCTGGTCCTGCTATTTCCTGCTTTTGACTTCTCCGTGTATCTTCTGGCTCCCCGGGGAAGGCTGGGGACACCCACAGTGAGCTTTCCCAGGCCAAACTGTACCAAAGTGATAGGGGTCAAGATTGTCACTCTAGTTGTGTGGATTGCAATCAAGTTTTTAGCTTTCTCTCATTGACTTCTTGCTTGATCTCCCCACCCCACCCCCCCGGAAAACCACAGCCGTGCCCTCAGTGTGGGGTTGGTAGCTGTGCTCGGCACCTGAGCATAGGACTGGGAAAGCAGTGCTCGGAACAAAAACTGAACCTCGGGTCACATTGAATCTTGTCCTGGCTCCGAACTGAAGGGTCTGACTTGAGGGTCCTAGTTCATTTAGTTGGGAGAAATCCTGAGCTGTTTTCAGGTCAGAAGAGACTTGGCAATGGGGTTGTGGATTCAGGAGTCTTGAGGCCAGGGTGCCCGTCTGTTCTTGTAGGGGTTTCTTCTGGGCACCATTGTTCCGGGGTGAGGTCTCCATCACTGACTCTGGAATCTACCTGTGTGCAGACTTGCAGCCTCCAGCGCCATCCTGGGTTTCATCTTCCCCTATTTGCATAGGTGGCCACTGGGTCACCAGTGTCAGATGAATCTGACACTGAAAGTCCATGAGCTATGAACCAACCGCCCTTGGTTTGCCTAAACTTCCTTGATGTTGCTGGGTGCAGTGGTCCATGCCTGTAATCCCAGCAGCTTGGGAGCCTGAGGCAGGAGGATCATAAGCTCAAGGCCAGCCTCAGCAACTTAGGCCCTGAGCAACTTTCAAGACCCAGTCTCAAGATTAAAAAAAGTGGCTGGGATGTGGGACAAGGTTTAAACATCTCTGGGTTCAATCCTTGGTGCCAAAAAATTGAGAAGGAGCTTTGTGTTTAAATTGTTCCCCCTGGGGGGAAAATGCAAGAACAATTTTAACAGAAGCAACGTTTCTGCACAGACAGGAAGCGTGGCTGTGACATGCGGCAACGTCAGTGCACTGTGTAGCATGGATCTAGGGTTTTAATCCCCTCCCTACTTTATTTCTGATAGAAAATAGCCCTCTTGTGTAGCTTTATGACCTCTGCACCCCAGCTATTCCAAGTCCCTCAAGCTGTCATTTTGCTTGGCTCTTGAGAATTCCCCATCCTGTGTGTTCACAGACGTTGCATATTTCACTGCGACAGGAATGTTGCTTCAACGTGGATGAACTTATCCAGCCCTGGGTATCTGACTTCTGAGCTTTGGTCCTCAGCTTTAATCGACATCCGGCCCCCACGATGTCTCGGGCAGATCCTGAGGGTGATGGAGGACCGGGTGGCTCCCGAGGTCCTGGGTGCCCGCTGTGTTGGCGCTCCTCTTTGGACAGGAGGCTCTGCCATCTTTGGCAGGAATTTGATCCATCGCTGCAGCTTTTGGAGCCCTTGATGGTTGACGAGATGCCCTGTTACCCTGACTTTCCCCGGAGTCTAAGTGGGGCTTCCCACATACCCTGCCCTGAGCTTCTGAACGTCCACCCTTTCCTTCTTGGGATCTGATCTCAAAGCACAGATTGACAGGAAGAATGCTTTCTACCAAAAAGCCTTCATCCTGAAGTCATCTTTAGTTTTCGGACGTCATGATGTAAACGCAGTTTTAAAGTCGGTTGCCTGGGAGGGAGGATTGGAGTCTCTGTTCGGGGTGAGTCCCCCACCTTCATTGCTGCTTTCTGGCTTGCAGGGAGTGTGGCCAAGACCCTTGGTCAGCCGGGCTGATTTCTGTACCATGAGCAGCAGGCAGGTGAGGACGACTTAGACCAGAGTCTAACCTCCACTGGTTTCAGGAAGGGCCAGAATTTCCCCTTTTTCAGGAATGCCATCATGGGAAAGGCCCAGCCTTCAGTGACATTCCCAAAATAGACCCTGCAGTCACAAACAAGGGCTGTGTACCTACTTCCTAGTGTTCCCGAGCTGCCCTATGAAACAGGGGTGCCTGGAGAGCCAACTGGCCCGGTGGCTCTAGTGTCATTCCTTGGTCACCATGTTAAGTGACACAGGCATGGCAGATGTATCCCACCTGGAGCTGAGAGGCAATGGTTCCAAAATTAAAGTCTCTCCCATGTTCAAAGTGTCTGGAACACATGAGAAGTAGGTGCAGACGGTCTGATTTCAAGTCCAGTCTTTGCCTTGGTCATTCCCACCTTTCTGAAAGGTGGGACCTAAGATAATATCTCTGCCAACACTTCCCATCATGTGTCTTGCAAAGCTTCATGATGGGCTGATCCAGAAAATTCTATGACTAATAACATGGACCTGTGCGAATGCCATTGTCCCCCAATTAAGATGCAGTTGGATGCTAGCCAGAATCCCCTAATGGCGATGGCTTTGCTGTGTAGTGTCGAAGCGGGTGCCCCAGCAGGTCAACAGTGGGGATGCCGCGGTAGCTCACTCGGCAAGGGTGGTAAAGGACCTATTCTCCTGGTAAACCATGCACTATTGTCCTACACGAGCAGTGAGGTGACCACTCCAGAGAAGGACACCACGTATCCATCCTGGAAGTGTGATCACTCGGGGTCTGACTGGGCATTTCCAGCCACACTGTCTGGGGGTTGACAGTGTCTGGATCTGAAAGGACCACTACCTTCCCCCAGCCCTGTCTGTACCCCAGTTCACTGTTTCTGCCTCTTATGCTTTTGCCCATGAAAACCTGGCCTTGTGGGACGTCTCGCTGACTTGACACTGGTTCCCATAACCTCCGTCAAGGCTCCTGAGTCTCTGAACGCGGGGTAAGCCTGCGTGTCCCTCGCTGGCTCGGGAGTATCTGGCGGATGCTCTCGTTGTCCATCCCTCTTTCCCGCCCTCTGTTCCTGAAGCCTGCCTCCTCTGGATGAGAGCATACGAACATGAGACCCGTGACTGTCTCCAGGGATGCTACACGGGCCTGTGAGCTGCATAGCCAACCGTGACGTTTGTGTTGTCTGGTGTCATGGACCATTTCCAGTTTTCTGGAACATGGAGAACTTGTGCCCTTAAAGGGGCAATGTGGGGTAGGGCTTGGCTGCAGTGTGCTGGGGAGCTGTCCCCGCTGGGTGGACAGACCCCGCCTGCCCTCACCTTGATGCCCATCCTTGCAGACATCAGCTCCAAAGGAGCTCAGGCTTGGTCTGCAACCAAAGTGACCAGAAGAGCGTCCTTCCAGACAGGCAGACAAGAGGTAGATGGGACCATTCCTGAATGGAAGAAGAGCCACTATGGAAACATGGCCAGTGGCTGAAGACTACTTCCTGCTCCCTCAGAGTCTTTCTGGTGTGTGTAATCGGACCTCCGGTGTCACATGAAGCCTGTGACTTTTCCTGCATTTGGAGCTGGAGCTCTCGAGGATGAGTAAGGGTGTCTGTGGTCCACAGAGGCACCTATTCCCGGCAAGACAAAGCTCAGCGCCTCCAGCCTTCTGGGGGTGGCTTTTTGCCTCCAGGAGGGACTATAGACGATAGCAGCTGGCTTGAAGGAATCATCGAAGTCCCCTTCAGGTGGACAGACATCAGTTTTGGTTTTGACTTGGCAAAGCCGTTTGTGCTGCTACGCATCTCTGCTTCTCCCTCGTTGACTCTTGTGCCACAGTGAGACCTGGGAGACCATGAAATGCTCCTACCTGACTGAGCTCCAGGCCAGTCCCTGGTGCGCTCAGGGTGCAGGCCATGATTGGGGATTCTCAGTCTAGTTCTGTGCTAAGAAATCGAGCCTCTTATCCATTAAATCCCCTTCACCGATCCCTTTAACTCTCCAACTTCCTCTTAGGACAAGGCAGCAGTGTCCCCTACACAGAGCTGGTTAGGATGTGTGCTCGGCATCTGAGCACAGATGGGTGAGGCTCAGAGGGCAGAGATGGCTCCTACCTGAGATACCAAGGTAGGAAACAAGACTTGGACCCCACTGAAAAGACAAACTGGTTCAACTAAGGTGACCATTCCCCAGGGTCCTGAATTTGGTTCTCAGATCAAAAGTGATTTGATACTGGAGCCATCGATATGGCAATCTGTCTTGGAGGCTGGGCTCCCATGTGTTCCCTTGGGCACCCCTGCGGGTGCCATTGTTCCTGTATGCGCTCCACCTGTGTGCGGAGCAGCCCAGAGCCTAGCTGTCAGGGCAGGCCTGCTAGAATGAACCCCTCTCCAAGCCTGCAGCTTCCCTTCCTGCAGGGGCAGGATGAGGCCCACCTTGCCACTATCGCTGGCTCATGTGTCAGACAGCCCTGACGAAGGTCACGTTGACATTGTTAGCTTTCTCTCGGCATCCTTCTGATGAGCAAGAGCCTCTGAGGTCTTAAGGGCTCATAATTACCAACAAAAAGAATCACAGGAGAGAAGCATTCAGATCTGAAGTTGTAACTTCAGGTAGAAAGGTTTTTAAATTCTGTGGCTCCCAAGAATGACGACTCTGCACAAGGCTGAGGTGTTTCTGCCTTTCCTGGAGTGTCAACCTCTGGGGTACGACTGCTCTGATGCTCTGGGTAGACTAGAGGGCTTCGGTGGTTCAGAAACATCTGTCGCAGAGACATCCTGCCTGGCAGGAATAGCTCTAACCCTTTCCTGCCTGCATCTAACACCTACGGCTGATTTGTTCACATTGCTTGTGACCTCTATTAAGAGCAATGACCTGGGCCTCAAAGACCAGTCAAGCAAGTGCATGGGGTGATGCTAGGATTGGACATGGGTGCATGAGGGAACTCGATACTTCATCTTCCAAGTAGGGCTGAGGAGCTCCCCACCACCAAAGTCTCATGACTGTTTCCCCTGAAAGTCCCATTGCATGAAATATATGGTTCTCAGAGATGAGCGTGAAGGATGAGCTCAAGAGGTCAGACCAAACTTTTGTTCAGCATTGATGTTGGCTGAAGGTCTGCTTTTACTCTGGGGCCCGGGGCACCGGACCTTCTCAGCATATCTGAGCTGGCCAATTAGTAGGACTGGTGCCTCGGAATCGGGTTATTGGGCAAGCTGATCTATACAACCAGGCCAGCATTAGATTTGTTTCCTGAGTCCATTGCCTCCATGGACCTTTCTAGAACACATCTTGGTCAAGATCTAAGGGGACTGCTTCTGATCAGTCTGTATTCAGTACGACAGCTTCTCAGTCCTTGACCTCCTGAATCCAGCACACCAGTAACTGCTTGTAGAACTTGCGGCTGTTGAAGTTCACGCATGATGATGATCTGCAAGACCATGAACAAAACTGAGCTTTATCTTAACGTGGACATACAGTACTACAATTCTGAGCAATGGTAGGGTAGGAGAGGAGCACGTTGAGCAGGGTCCTCCACGAACTTCCTCAACTCAACATCATGTCGTGTGAGCCATCAGAACGGTTCCAGACTCCTGAACTCTAACTTCCGGTGTGTAGTTCACTCACAATGAAGTCATGACAGAAACTGCCAGCATGATACACAAGTGGCACCCGTTCTCCAAGGCTCATGGGATTATCAACTACACAAAACTGAAAATCAAGCTCATCAGCTGGTGCACTGTGAGCATGCAGCCTTCGGTCACCCACCACGCCATCAGAAGGTGCTTTTAAAAATAAAACTAACCTGCCTGCAATGTGCTCCCCAAGTACATCAGAGGAATAATTTTACAAATCTCAAATGCAATGCATTATGCACTTGATGGGGGGAATAGAGGAATGCAGGAAACGGCTCCCCCAGGGTACAATGCTGCAGAATGCCTTGAGGTTTTGGGCGGGGAGGGAGAACGGCCTCTGCCTTCGAATGCTTGTTTAAAGTCGGTGTAGAAGCTTTTGTTGATTAACTGAAATGAATCATGATTCAATCCTCCCCCTGCTAAAAGGGAAGTCTGTGCACTGAAACCCATGAAGCAGATGGCACGGTAGGCATTAGAGCTGCCATCTTGGCCCCCACCCCATTGAGCATGGCAGCTTGCAGGAGGGAGGTGGGCAGGGTGTGGGAAGGGCCAGAGTTCAGCTGCCCATGGCCTGGTGCAGCTCACCATAAGGAGTGGTGGGAAAGCCCGCCCTGACCCCGTCCCCGACCCCGTCCCCTGGTCCATTAGAGGGTCTTCATTCAGCCTTGCTCCTGCCAACACTGGGAGCATGTGCCAGGCTCCAGGAGCAAGGGTGGGAAATTGCAGGCAGGAACACTGTACTTCCTTACGAATCTTCCGGAGCCCACAGTTGTGTAGCACAAAGCCACTGCTGACCCCTGCCTTCTGTCTGCAGGGAGCCTGGCGCTGTGGGTCACAGGCCTCAGGTAGCAACTCCACTGCTTCTTTCTGCCCAGCTCTGTGTGCAGGGCTGCAGCAGCTGCTCCAGGACAGGGGTGGGCCACCCCTGCCTGGGTGGAGGGGCTGCTGCATGAGGCTGTTACCCCCACATCCTGGTGTCACAATGTTCCAGGGACACACCATTCTTCCCATCTGTTTTTTTTTTTTTTTTCCTTTGATTTGCCTGAGTTGTCAGTAGTCACAAACTTCTGAACTCTACCACCTCCTTCAGTGCATAGTTCATCAAATCATTGGTTTGGGGCAGGGGGGATGCTACTCACGATAAAGCGGTGGTCACAGCTGCCAGTACGACACAGACGTGAAACCGCTTTCTAAACTCACAGGACTGCCAGTTCTAATGTCTTGATCTCGTCTGCTGGGCTGTGATGGGACACTTTTGACTCAGCTTATGCAGAGCTATCTGGTGCCTGGTTTTTGGTGTCTCTGCAGAGCTTCAGTTACAACCGATCTGAGCACCTTGGGCAGGTCCAGAGGGCAGCGGAGAGCTGGGTCTCCTGATATCTTGTGCTTTCTTGCCTGGGTTCTTAGACTGGACTTTGTCCTCTCGGGTCTTCTGATTGGTCCCCATCACTGGGGTTCTTGTGAAGGTCAATGTTCTAGACCAGGAGCCCTGTGTTCTCCAAACTTCCTGGCACCGCTTTGAAGAGCGGGTTCCCCTGTATTCTTCCCCGAACTTTTCCACGGAGGTCCACTCCCTCCTAGTCTGCATTCCCAAAGAAGTTGAGCTTGACAGAATTCTTAACAAGCTATGACCTTCCTAAAAATACAAGATGTGAATATGCACTTACTGGAATGAGCCATCTGGGAGGAAAGGTTAGATTTGACCTATCCACCTTGGGACCTTCTGTTTACATGTCTCTGCCTTTTCACTGCCGTATAGTACTCCTCTTCAAACTCTGGGCTCAGCTGGGTTTTCTGCTGTGCTGAGAGCAGACACTCATGCGAGGCTGAGCAGTGCTGCTCCTAACCCACTGGCAGGAATTGTCTGGTTTTGTTACTCCTTGATCCTCCCAGCCTGGGATTAAAGGACAGGTCTTCAGCTGTGCTCAGTCTAAGGATAGTTGTGTTCATGGTACAGAGGCAGAAACCTTAAAGCTGCCTCCAGGTTAAAGCTTGAGGCTCACTGGAGATGTTGAGGCTGCATCTGGTTACAGGTGGGGGGAGTCTCTACCTTGGTTCCCCTTAGAGTCCTGGGACCATATGTGCCACAGGGCAGAAGCTGAAAGATCGCAGACCCTACTTCTGCATGATTTTCCTCCAAGAAGATGAATCTCTTTGAAGAGTGCAAAGTAGTTGTCAAAATATTGGACACACTAGTTACTTTCTCATTAGATTGTGCTTACACACCTCCTGTGTAGTCCTCTGCCCCAGAGTATAATCTCTCGAGGCAACACTTACAGGCTGTCTGTTCCCAAATTACGCCAGATTTGTTCAGGGAGGAACCCGGTGTGTGTAGCTAGGGATGGAACCCAGGGCCTTGTGCACGCTAGGCCAGTGCTCGATCACTGAGCCGCATCCTCAGCCCCAGGAGGAATGGTTTCAAAATGCCTGCTATGTCCTCTAAAACACATCGCTTGTCTTCAAGCATTTGTTACCCATACAAGATTCTGTTCATGTTATTCCTGAGATGTTCTGGTTCCATTTAGTAATGATGTTTAGAACGGAGTCCTAAGTTCATTACAACAGATGCTGTTCCATGGGGGTTTTGTCTGTTGAAATAGACACTGTATTAGCAGAAGGTCATAGGTTCCCAGATAAGAAATATCAACTGCTTGAATCAAGAATTTCTAAATCTTACAGTCCTCACCTCCCAGTACAGAATCCTACATTTTCAGCGAATGCAGGGGGATCTGGCTGCTGGCATCTTGACCATGGAATTAGGCCCTGGAGAAGAGGCTAGCTCAGATGGCCTTGGGGTAACCTTGAAGATGAGTTCGCAGTAACATGGCCGTTCTCCCTGCTCCCTTCTGGGATGGTCCAGAAGTTTGACTAGCATGTATCCAAGTTGAGCATATCTTGGGAATTAGGAGCCAAGACACTGAAGTCTTCTTTTGTTAATCCAAATATCATCTAAAATAAGACAAAGGAACAAGACCGAATGCATGAGGAAATGGGGAAGCTCTAGTTAGGCAGAGTAATTCTCTCCACTAAATGCACCTAATGCCGTGTGGTCTCCATAGGCATAAAATCAAAAGATCACATAAAATCAAAGATCTGTGCTGCTCCAGCTCGGGTTCCATGAATTTCTCCTGGGTTAAGCTAGCTCTGCTGGAGGGATCAGGCCAAATGTCAGAATGTTGGGGTCAGATGGCCCCAACCCTAAGGTACCTTTATTCCTTGGGATGGGTGTGAGGCATAGCCTATCATCTCCCCTCAAAAATACAACTGTCGTTCCAGTGTGGTGCAGCTGCCTTTGCCGGGGTCAATCCACCTTCCAATCCAAAACAATGCATGTGTTTCCCCACACCCCTTTGGGCTCACTGGACCACCTATGGTTTTGTGGCCTAGACACAAGACCATCCTGTCTCTGGATTAAGGTCAACTAACGCAATTACTACTCCAAAAGGAGGGTCAGGGTTCTCAACATCTGCTTCAGAGTTGACCATTGGACACAGTCCCCAGTGCAGACCTCCCAGGAGAGCCCTGAACTCTGCTGTCAATCTCACTGAACTCCTAGGTCAACTGAAGCATGGAGGAGTAGCCAACTTCTTGATGACCCTGAAGATCTCTTAGAAGTTCTGTGGACAATAACAAGTGTGGGAAGGGGGGTTCCTGTGAGCACCGACAGGGACTTATGGAGAACCTCAGTTCTGAAAATTTCCAGTCTGCTGTGACCACATGAAGCAAAATAGTAACTTTTTAATGACGTTTATGTTAGCGCATAGGATAGCACAAATCAATGGATTTCATTAACACTTCTATCCATGCTTCCATTTTGATTATAGCTACCCACTCTACCACCCTCTTACCACTTCTCCCTAGTCCCCTAAAAATTCTGCATTCATGCTGTCTTAGACTACACATGGGAGGATACCGAGTACTTATCTGAGTACTCGATAACATGATCTCCATTTCCACCTGTGTTCCTGTAAATCACATGATTTCCTTCTTCATGGATAAACAGTGCTCCATGTGCGTACCACACATGTTTTCAGCCAGCGACAGGCATTTATACTGATTCCATAACTTGGCTACTTTGGTTCTATGATTAACATGGGTGTGCAGGTATCTTCTGTATGCTGACTTGGCTGTGATCCGCCTATACCACTCCTGGGTATCTGATCAATTAATTCCATTCGACCTATGGTATAATAGACACCTACCAAATGATCATCAGAAAACTGCAGAATACACTCTCATTAACATGCAGAATTTTCTGCAACAGAACATTTTTTTAGGCAATAAAGCAAGTCTTAGCAATACAAATTTGAACTAACTTGCGTCTTATCAAAACCATAACAGAATAATAGAAATCCACAAGAAAATCTTGGCAAATTATATAAGAATGAAGAGATGAGACGATACTTTGAACAGACTGTGGGTCTTTGAAACTGGGAAACCAAGAAATTCCTAGAATTAAATGAAAATAAACAGATCCTGGGGGGAACAGTAAATGTAAGAATTCTCTAGCTGAGTGCCTATGGCAGAAAAACAGATCTCAAATAGCCTAGTAATATGCTTGAAGGTCCGAAAAAGAATAAACCAAAAATCGGACATAACAATCAGAACAAAGAGGCTCAATACAACATGCAGGACCAATGAAACACTGGGTTCTTTGGTTAAAGGTTCATCAATTTTATCTTAAACTAACCAAACATACAATATTGAAGATGAAAAATTATTAGATACTACCTAAATCCAGAGGACTACTGGGGAATATTTTGAGAAATTATATACCAATAAATAAGAATCAAGTAGAAATGAACAAGTTTCCAGACTTGGGATTTAACAAAATTGAACTTAAGTGGGTCTTAACAGCCTGACTAAATCAATGACTAGCAATGACATTGAAGCAGTATTTTCCAAAGAACAGTTCCGAACTAAATTCATGGCTGAATTTTACATCTTTTAAAGAACTCCTAGCAGTTCCCTCTGTTCCACAAAATAGGGAGAAAACTCTAAACTCATGAAGCCAGTATTACCCTACTACCAAAACCTGATAAGGACATAGTAACAAACTAGAGAGAAATACCTTAGATGAAGACACGTGCAAAAATCCTCAATAAAATACTTGAATAAAATTCACGTCAGAGATCATGCCACCAGGATCAAGTGCATCTTTCTAGGGATGCAAGATACTGGTTCAACATATGCAAATCAATTAATGCATCTCAAACTCGAGGATAATCAGATGATCATCTAAACAGATACAGGAAAAGCATCGACAATTCAGTGCTTATGCAAAACCCTGAACAAACGGGTATAAAGGGAACAATGTCAAGAGAAGAGGGTGTATGTCAAAGCTATAGCTATAATGGGAGGAAATGGAAAACTTTCTCTAAAATCAGGAATGAGTATATCCCACCAAGGGTGGTGTATAAGCATTCTATTGCAACTTGTCCTATAATCTTTAGATTTTCATGTATCTAACTATTGCATGCTGTAATTATGAGGATAGCAAAATTTTATCCAGGTGTGGCAGGGATTTGACTAGGCCACATGGCTCAGAATTGGCCCAAATTATTCTAGGCTCCATATTTCCTCCCTTGGGAAGAAAGCGGTATACTTTGGGCAGGTAATGTCAACTTGAACTGTCTGCTGTATTCTGAGAGAGCAGGTTACTTCACTTAGTGCCATCACTAGGGCCACACCAAAATCCATTTACCTTCTCATTGTAAATCCAGTAGAATCTTGGAAGAGCATTTTCTTCCATAAACATATTAGGTATTTACTTTGGATCTTTCAGACGCCTCACCTGATTTCCTGAAGTTGTAATGTGACTGGCAAGGAAGAATTCAAGTTCCACACTAGGAAACTGAGGCCTAGGGGTTAGGACCTGGAAAGATGTCACGTTGCACATGTTAAAGGAGCAGGATTCACTGAGGTTAATCATCCTCAATAAAATAATTGAATAAAATTCATCACTTCAAAGATCATATACACCATGATCAAGTCGGTATCACTCTGTACATGCAAGATACTGGTTCAATGTGTGCAAGTCAATTAATGCATCTCAGACTCGAGGACAAACATCAGATGATCATCTCAACAGTAAGAGAAAAGCCCTCCATTAGAGCCATGGCCTGGTCTCTTCTCTGACTGGGATGATCCCTGGGGGAGTAAGAGGGGAGGAAGGGAAGCCATGCTGGAAGTGGGTTCAGCTACTCTGGACAGCTGTCCTCACCTGAGTCAGCATCAGAAACCAAAGTGATCGGAAATGCTTAAAATCCTGGTTTGTGATTCTGCATTGTTGAACATGGTATAGGCAAAACCCAGAACCCAAGACCCTTCCAATTACCTCCCAGCATTCCGGGACAAATGCCCTGAGGCTTCCTGAGCAACGGTGGCCCCAGTCTTGACTTTGACTCTGGGGTAAACTCTGGCACTACAGCTCAACATGACGGGCAGAACTCGGTGTGACGTGAGACCTTTAGCAACTCGGCTAGACAGGCTTCTGTACGTGATGGCAATTCAAGTAAGTTGAGTCCCATTTGAAGCTTTCCTGGTCCCCCATCCTTCAGCCCCTTAAGATTCTGTAAGAGGTCAAAACCTGACCGAAGTATGCAAAGACATGTGGCACATCAGGAGCTATGACAGGCAGGATGTGGGTTATGGTAGAACCCAAGGCTCTTCACAAGTCTGCAGTTTCCAGCGTCACTTGGACCAGAAGAGCCATTGAGCCTTATCCAAAATCATGCATTTGGTGTCTGCAGATTATCTGCTTAGGGTTTTCCCGAGGCTGTGATGCTGCAGAGGGCTGTCACTGGGATGACTTTCAGGGGCATCAGGCTTGGTTGGTGAATTCCGGCACACCTCAACTCTTCAAAAACTTATCCAGGATGTGAAGAATTGGAATCGACCCGTTCCCTGAGGGCTTGACCGCTATCCCCATGGTTGAAAAGACCGCCCTTTCTGAACAGCTTTTTCACTGAGCGCTCGCAAGATGCAGATGGGGAGTGGCAGACTTGTGTACACGTGCATGTGTAGTGTCAGGGAAGTTTAGGCAAACCAAAGGCAGCTATCTCCCCAGTTTCCACAAGGACTTTAGACCTGAGGATGCTATGACCTTCCCATCCAAAGAGAAATCAATAGCCCAGGCCTCCTCTAGATTCTCTCCAACTACAGAGAAAAATCCAGGAGAGATGTCCCTGGGGCTTATGTCAGAGGCACGTGGCATGATATGCTTGGGTCTCTCCGGCTTTCCTGGAATACACATGGAATCACTGAGTACTTCCACAAATGGACAAGTTATCAAGACACTACTAGGGCAAAGAAAACTCGCATGTGGTAAAACAACTCTGCCACCCGAGAACGTGAAATTTTGTTGAATTTCCTGAGTATGCGTTCTGAACATAGATTTGCAAGGTATCAATCTAGAAGGTGCACGGTGGCAATAGCTCTGAATGAGCGTGCGTTGGGATTCTTGTTATCGTGGGAAGTGCTGCCATCTTTAAAGCCCAGGCCCACCTGGGCTTCACCAGGCAGGAGGACACAGCACGGTGTCCAAGTCTCATCGGGGCAGGAAAGGGCCCAGGATCCTTTCTTCCTGGCCGTGGCAGATCAAGCCTCGGCTGGAGGCGTAACCACCCCTCCCACGCAGATTCCCTGCACAGAGCTCTGCCCGTTTGGCTTTCTCCTGTTGGCGCTCTCAGGTCCCTGCAAAGCAAAAAATTAGGTGTATAAGGTGATGAGGGTGGAACACCCCTTTGCAGGAAGGGGTCCACACCTGGATCCTCTCCAAGCCCTTGGACCCCTTCTTGCTCCTGTACTAGGCCATCAGAGAGGTCAAGTGTGACAGGTGGTACCGTCACCTGTTTCTTGTAGATTTTTTTCCTGTGAAAAGAAGGAAGCACAAAGATGTCAGCCCACCATGTGGCTCTTGGGAGTGCTGGTCTCCCAGGCAGGGAGATGTATGAATAGCTTCAGTACCTTCTGTCGGGCTGAGATGGCAGGATCTATGCTCTCATCAGTCACATGATACAATCCGAAGGCCCGTTTCTCAGATGTGCCACTAACTGCCCCTTCTCTTATGAAGCTGTTTGATGTCACTGAATTGGAGGAATCTGTCAGAACCTCTGCATCCTCCACATCCTGAACTTGGAGGGGACAGAAAGGTCTCTTGGGAAAGAAGCTGAGGGCTTTTCTCAGGTGCAACCAAGGTGAGGGACCTGGGGACAGGTCGGATCTTGGCACCTCCACCTTAATGTCCTGTCCTTTTGGCCTCTGGTGGCCCTAGGGAGGCTGATCTTCCTGAAGGGATCTTGGTGCTTGGTTTCTTCTGGACTTGCCTGTGTTGAGCTGGGATGTGCTCCCAGTTCTCCAGCAGCTTTGGAGGGCTGAGAGGAGGTGGCGTCTTCTCCCTGGGTGTTCTAAGCCTGCCATTGCTTTGTGCCTTCTCTGGACAGCGTTGTTACCTTTGACAGACCTTTGTCACTGGGCTCCTCAGTTGACCACACTCCCTGCAGGTGAACAGCTGCTCCCTTGAATCTGGGCTTCTCGGGGTCTTCCTCGCTTTTCATACTCTGAAAGTGGAGGTTGATAACGCTAACCAAATGCTGATGTCCTGTGACCTTACAGAAGTCACAATATGACATCTATTTCCCAAGTGACTCACCTGCAACAGAGTGGGTTCCTATAACTCCCATGGGAAGTATCCTTCAAGTTCAAGGCTCCTGAGCCTCTGAACACATGGGGTAAGCCTGGGTGTCACTTGCTGGCTTGGGAGTGACTGGAGGATGCTGTGGTCTCCACCCCACTTTCCCACCCTCTGTTCTTGAAGCTTCCCTCATCTGGATGAGTGCATACCTGTGACTGCCTCCAGGGATGTCAGACATGGGCCGGAAAGCCAGACAGCCCACCATGACAGACGTTTGTGTTGACTGGTGGCATGGACCATTTCCGGTTTTCTGGAACATGGAGAACTTGTGCCCTTAAAGGGGCAACGTGGGTTAGGGCTTGGCTGCAGTGTGGCTGGTGGGCTGTCCCCACTGGGTGGACAGGCCCCGCCTGCCCTCTCCTTGATGCCCATCCTTGCAGACATCAGCTCCTCAGGAGCTCAGGCTTGGTCTGCAACCAAAGTGACCAGAAGAGCGTCCTTCCAGACAGGCAGACAGGAGGTGGATGGGACCATTCCTAAATGGAAGGACAGCCACTCTGGCTAATGGCTGAAGACTACTTCCTGCTCCAACTGAGAATTTGAGCTGCCCTTTGGTCTATGTAAGCAGACCTCCAGTGTCACATGAAGCCTATGATTTTTCCTGTGTTTGAAGTAGGAACTCCTGAAGGACAAGGCATCTGTGGACCAGGGAGGTGCCCATTTATTGCAAGACAATGCTCCCACCCTTACCTACAGGGGTGGCCTTTTTTCTATGTATTTATTAGATGAATATGGAGTTACAATTGAGGGGGAAACATTGTCAAACAATCAAGAACAAATGTATATATGTGTAGTTATCCAAGGCTAATGTCATGTCATGGATGCCCCGCTTGGGTTCCCCATGTTTGTTTCCCCCAGAAGACCCCCTGAGTTAAATGGCTATCTCGTGGAGATCGGAGATCTCCTTCTGAGATGATTCCCCCATATTCCCACCCTCCAGTCTCCTAGATATCGTTCCTAAGCCCTCCCCCGACCCCACGCATCCAGGTATCCTAGGCAATCATCCCTCTGTTGCGTTGAGAATCATACAATTTGAAGTTATTAGCTTAGCCGTCTAACATTGCTTCCCCATGTATTCTAGCTTCCACAGATGAGAGAAACTATTCGGCCCTTGAGTCTCTGAGATTGGGATACTCCACTTAGCATAATTCTTTCCATCTCCATCCATTTGGTTTCAAAAGCCATAATATCTTCTCTAATGGCCGAGTAGTATTACATTGTATATATGTACCAAAGTTCAGGGGTGGCCTTTTTGTTCCCAAAGAGGGAGCTCCATGTGATACAGCATTTGCGTTGAAGGACTTGACAGTGACAGTTCTTCCAGTGGCAAGGAACCGCATGTTTCACATTCCAAGTTTTGACTTGGAGAAGCTGCTTACGCTATGACTGCACTTTTTGCCTCTCCCTGAGTCCCCTGCCTCCGCCAGGGAGTATCTGGGAAAACACAAGAGGGGCCAGTGAGGAACTTCAGGCTGGTCCAGGGCCCACCCTTTGGGGCACATAGAGATGACTGATTCTTCCCACAGAACTAGACTGAGAATCGCCAAGTTCCTTTCCTCTGCTACACTCCCCCATTGTGCCCTTAACTCAGGACCCTGCTCTTGGAACAAGGCAGCTGTGTCCTCTACGGAGAGCTGCTGAGGACCTGCAATTGGCATCTGGGAACAGGGGGGCTGAGGCCTAGAAGGGCAGGGTTTTAGCTTCAACCCAAGATGCTAAGGAAACCATGCCTGAGACTCCAAAGGACGGAGGAGAAACTAGGTTAACTAAGGTGGCCATTTCCCAGGGTTCTCTCTAAGGATGACCTCAAGGAGTTGGACCGCAGGAGAACTTTATTCTGCGTTGATGTTGGCCAACTGTCTACACCTTCTCTGGGGCTTTGGGCATTGATCCCCCTCAGTGCATATCCGAGCTTGCAAGCAGTGGGGCTCGCACTTCACAACTCTGATCCTGGGCTGGTTGCATTGACCACTTTGCCCAATAACAGGTTTGCCCTGCTGAGTCTGGCCTCCACAGAATTCTCTAGAACCCCAATTGCTTAAGTATAAGGAGACTGCCTCTGATCATAGTCTGTTTGTAGTATGATTGACAGCTTCTCATGGTCCTTTTCTGAAGGACATTTTGCTGCCTGTTGAATCCAGCATCACCAGTAACTGCCCTGCCCAACCTAGTTGACGACACTATAATGCCATGACCCTCTGCAAGAGCAGCACAAATAAATGGACCTTCGTTTCAATGCAGACACCTAACGTTCAAATTCTAACCACTCCTAACAGGATTAGGAAGGGTAGTGAGACCATGGAAATATCAGGAGGAAGTTCCTGGAGGATATTTTGAGGATTATTGCCAAACCTGTAAGCCATCAGGATTATGAATTTCTAAACTCTACCACTCCTTCCAGTGCATGGCTTCTTCTATCTTAAGAAAGAGCATACTCATGATAAAACATGATAAAAAATTACCCTTATAACATGAGAAACAAAATACGGATCATTTCCAAGACTCACAGGATGATCAATTTAAGCAAAAATGAGCCAAAATCGTCAGTTGATGCACTAAGAAGGCAGTTTTTTGATGTTAATCGTATCATAGAGCAGTTTTAAAATACGAGCAGAAATACAGAAAAATTACCCCTGGGGGCTGGAGCGGTGGCTCAGTGGTTACAGCACTTGCCTGGCGTGTGCAAGGATGTGGGTTTGAACCCCAGCACCACGTACACAAGGAAATGTCAGAGCAACAAAAGCCACATGAAAACAATTCTCCCTCCAAGTTACCACTGGAAACAATTCTGGCAAAGTAGCTTGGGGCTTGAACCCATTGTCAATCCATGGGGTTCCCTTGTTTGACGGGCATGTTCTTACAGGTTCGGAATCCTGTGTAGTGAAGAGAGCAGGCTCCTTGCCTACAAATCCTTGCCTGGTTAAATCCTGTGTCCTGAGGGGGGACTCCACCCCAGCAGGAAACTCATTTTGTATTCTTGGCTCAAATCCATTAGGATGCTGGCTGCAGGGAAGTCCCCAGCTTGAGAGCCACTGAAGTCATTTCCACCGCAGAAGAGAAGTCTAGAAGGGCCAACAGCTTTTCACATGATTAAATGGAATGAAGCGACTGGAAGTGTCCCCTTTTCTGTGGGATACTGTGGCATTTATATTTGTATAATATGGCGACATAACTGGACCATTATCGTTGTCATGGTTTAGGCGAGGTTCCCTGGAAGCTCTCATGGAGACAATGCAAGGAGGTTTAGAAGTAACTGGATCCGGTTGTGAGGGCCTCAATGAATGAATGGCCCGCAGGGGCTAAGGGGAGTGGCTGGGGGAGGTGAGTCCCTGGGGTGGCGTCTTTGGAGAGTTTATTTTGTCCCTGTGAACAGACCTGTTTCCTGACCACGTCCTCTGCTGCTTTTCCCTGTTCCGCCTCACCTTGGGCCCTGGGGAATGGAGTCGGCCATCTATGGACTGAGACATCCAACTGTGAACCCCCAATTTTTAAATTTTTTTCCTCTAAAATGGTCAGGTGTTTTGGTCACAGTGGTGAAAGAGCTGACTAAACTGATTTCACCAGGACTCTTCTCCTCCCCTTCGCTGGGTCCCATTCCTGATTCAGCTGTCATAAGACCTCCACAGACCTTTCCACCCCCTCCAGCCTCCACGTACGAGAGAGAACATGACCTTCGACTTTCCAAGTTCATTTCACTTAACGCAAGGTCTCAGGTTCCATCCCTTTCCCTGCAGATGACGTCATTTTTCCTTTTCCCCTCATGGCTATGGAGGTACATACACCACGCTTCACAGCGTCCACTGGACCCCTAGGCTCACGGAGGGGGCTGGCTACTGTGAACTGTGCTCCGTAAATGCTCCTGTGGCGCATGTCGCTACAGTACGCTGACTTCCTCCTTGGGATAAGTACCAAGGAGGGGCACAGTTGGATCTTCTGGGGCTCTACTCCTGTTCTGAGGAAACTCCCTCCTGCTGTCCGTAGTGGTGGGACCACATCACCCAATCCCTTCAACTCGAAGGCATTCATTTTCCTCCATGCTCCAGCATTTTTGGTATTCTTCATGGCTGCAGTTCTAACAGGAGCGAGAAGAAACCTGTAGTTCTAATTTACATTTCCCTAGTTAACAACGTTGAACAATTTTTTCAGGTATTGGCTATTTGGATTTCAAGACAAGTGTTGAATTCATTCACTTATTAATTGGGATTTTTTGGCATTTGAGTTCTTTACGTATTAATCAGAACAGTGGCTAATATTTTTTTCCTATTCTGTTTCTCTTCACATTGTTACCTTTACTGTACAGAAGCTTTTTAATCTGCAATCCCATTTGTTAACTCTTAGCGTTATTTCCCGATCTGTAGGGGTCTTATAGAGAAAGTTCTTGCCTAAGCCTGTGTGCTGGAGTGTTGACCCTGTTTCCTAGGATTTTGAGCAGAGTGAGAGAAGAGAGTCTGGTCTCATTCTTCTACATGTGAATAACCAGTTTCCCCAGCACCATTTGTTTAAAAGGCTGTTTCCTCTGTTTTTGGTACCTTTTTATCAAGGATCAGATGACTCTGGGTTTGTCTGTATTGGTCTATACCATGCAGTTTGTTACTATAACTTTTTAAAATTTTTATTGGATAAACATGGTCTTACAACTAGGAGGGGGGTTCATCGTCAAACAATCAAGAACAAAAGTGTAATGACAGACAAGCCAATACTGGTGCCAGACCATGGTTTCTCCCCTTTGGGTTTCCTGTGGTTCCATGTTTCACTCTACTTAAGCCCCAAGTTAATCGGACTTCTTGTGGAAGTTGGAGGTTCCCCTCAGGTTAGATTCCCCCATACTACCTCCCTCTGGTCACCTTGATGTCCTTCCTGTTTCCTTCCCCCCTCCCCACATCCCCCAGGAACCTGAACACAGTTCCCCATGATCATGTAAGAATTCATGCATGTTGAGGTGATTGTTAGGTTAGCCATCTAACGTACTGATTACACTTATATTCTAGCATCCACAAATGAGAGAAAACATTCAGCCCTTGAGTTTGAGTTTGGGATACTTCACTTAGCAAAATTTTCCCATCTGCATCCATTTGGCTGCAAATGCCATAACATTTTCTCCAATAGCCAGGTAGTATTCCATTGTGTGTATGTACCACAGTTTTTGGATCCATTCATCAAGTGAGGGGCATCTGGGTTCCATGAAGTCAGGCGCTGCTCTTTTGGCTTAAAATTGCTTTGGCTATTATGGTCCTTTTATTTTTCCAAAAATGAACTTTAGGACTTTTAGTTCTATGAAGAATGCCATTAATATTTTGGGGATTGTATTGAATCTGTTTCTCCTTGTAGTATGGTCATTTCAACTACTCTACCTATCCAGAAGCGTAGGAGATCTTTGAGTCTTCAACGTCCCAGTTTTCATTGTAGAGGTCTTTCACTTCCTCAGCTGTACTTATGCCTAGGTATTTTTGAGGCTATTATGAATGGGATTCTGATTTTTCACCAGATTCATTATTGGTGTATAGGAAAACTATTGACTTTTTTTTATACATTGGTTTTGTAACCTAGTACTTTCCTGTACTTGTGCATTAGCTCAGTCTGAAGATATTTGGATCTTCTAAACATAGGACAGTGTCTGCAAACAGTGATTGGATTGCTTCCTTTCATACTTCATCCCTTTTTATTTTCTTGCCTAATTGCTTTGGCTAGGATTTCTAGTACTGCAATGAATAGCAGTGATGAGACTGGACATCCTTCTGTCCAGATTTTAAAGGAAATGCTTTCTTTTCCCCATTCACTATGATGTTGGCCTGGGGTTGGTCCTAATGTTCATGATGTAGGTTCCTGCTGCCTGTTTTCTTTGGTGCTTCTATCATGAATGAGTGCGGAATTGTCAAAGGTTTTATCTTTTGATCACTAAGTGATTTTTGTCCTTAATTCTACTTGTGCTTTATTGATTTGCATGTTAAATCATCTTTACATTCACAAGATAAAACCAAGTCGGTTATAGTGTACAATCTTTATGTTGAATACAACCTAATATTTTATGGATTTTTGCCTCTAAATTCATCAGATATTGGTCTGTAGTTTTCTTGATGTTTCCTTATCTGGTGGTGGTTTTAGTATGATACTGGATTCATAGAACGAATTTGGAAGTGTTCCATTATTTTTCTCTTATGGAATAATTTGAAGGGCTTTGGAGTTAGTATTACATTTCTGAGAGAATTCAGCTGAGAATCCATCTGATCCTGGGCTTCTTTGTTGGAAGGCCTTTTATTACTGCTTTGATCACATTGCTAGTTACTGGTCTGAGGCTATTTCCTCTTGATTCAATTTTAGGGAAGTTATTTTTGTTTTTATTTTGCACCAGGGATTGAACCCGGGGGCACTTAGCCACACTGAGCCACATCGCCCGCCCTTTGAGACAGGTTCTCACCAAGTTGCTGAGGGCCTTGCTAAGTTGCAGAGGCTGGCTTTGTACTTGCGATCCTCCTGCATCAGCCTCCTGAGCCACTAGGATGATGGGCAAGGGCCACTATGCTCAGCACGAGTGGTCATTGTAATCTTTCAAATACTGTAAGTGGTTTCATCCGCTTTCGTGTCATTGCAGCCGGTTGCTGGTGAATTATGAACTTGGAGGCATCATGTTACCTTGTTCATATCATGTTCGTTTGATGGGTGTTTGCATCTGTTGGGATGGATTTCTCTTCCACTCTTATGTGGGGCTTTGTAGGGCACAACCTTCTCTTGCCAAGGTATCCTAGGGTGATCCAGACTGAGTCCTCTTGTAGGGGTGGTATCCACAGCCTTTGTTTTTAACTACAGAAACAGATGTCCAGGAGTCGGACCTGAGGGTCCCCCCCGCCCCGACCCCAGCCACTTCTTCTAAAGGACTGGTTATTGGAGTTTTTTTCTATTTGTATTAAATTATAGCTGAAGTTTGATTCAGCAAGGTGTGCTGTCGTTTGGCTGGGTGTGGTTTAGCAGCAGAATCTCTACCCTCTGAACTTGTATCCCTGTAGATTCCCAGCACCTCAGATAAAAGGTAAACAATAGCAAAATCCCATACACAGCATCAAAATACCTGGCGCCTACTAAGAGATCGAAGATGCTAATTACCACAAAATGCAGAATGGTGGGGTCACCGTCGCCTGTAGCGTCAACTATACCTGGCATTAAAGGAGTGAAGGTTCTTAATGAGAAATGAATCCTCCCCACTGAGATGGTCCACACAGTCACAAGAATGGCACTGCCCAACCCTCCTCCTGGGCTATGTCTGAAAGCGCTGAACATCATCACTTGATGTGGCTTGCTGCGCGCCTTGCTGGAGCAGCCTAAAGTGCAGCTGGCTCTTTCCCTTCTCACTAGCAGGATGGGATGGAATGGAAAGTACTGTCGAATGGAACTTGGACAGATCGGATGGATGCACTGCCGGTCCTGAGGGGTGTTCCAGCATCTGGGGCTTAAGTCTAATCGGGCCTAGAGGCTTCATTGGGTGGTATTTCTGTAGATTAATCACCCACTCCTGGTGCCAGGCAGATGCCGGTCTCTACTGGGAGCCTCCCAAGAATTCTCACGGGGTGGGGGAGCCAACCCTGGACAGTCAGCCGCCCATGAATGCATCTTAGTCCCTGAGTGTAGTCGTGCCTGGCTGTTCAGCTTCCCAGTCCTCTTCAACTGGTGCCAGGAGCCTCCAGACTGAAAGGGAGAATAAGCTGCACTCCTGCTTTTCTGACTTGAACACCCCAGGTAGAATCCTTACTGCCCGGTTCCCTCGATTTTCCAGGGACACCCTGCAGTGCAGTAGGTCCTTGGCAGGACAGCGTGGCAGTGTCGGCTGTGAGCTGCAGCGTGGCATCGCCTCAGCACTCCACTTACCAGTTGAGAGACACGAAGCGCTTTCCCAATACCGGTTTGCAGCGCAGCCTCGGGATCCGCCAAGATCTAAGGTGTTCATTGCCGAATACGTCCGTTGTTACCATCCGCCGCGCTTCACCAGCGCCACTGCTGTGGCCGCAGTTGGCTCCAGGGCACTCGTTCTCCGTTCAATGGACCTGAGTTTGTGAGACCGTCTGTTGAATTTCAGCCAATTCCCTCCTTCATCCGCCTTGCTGATAGTGCTCCCTCTGCTTGAATGCCACGCCATGGAGTCGCTAGGAATGCCCACGTCCTCTAACCTGGCATGTTGAATCTGTTTCATTTTTAAACAGTCTCTTCATTGACATGAAGCAGACAGCCCTGTTAAGAGTCAAGTGCCATCTCTGCCCTCCCGGTTGGGTGGGCTGCTCACAGCAGGCAGGCAGGTGTGGAAAGGACCAGAGTTCCGCTTCCCCAGGGCCTGATGGAGCCGACTGAGGAGTGGGCCTGGCCCTCCGCCATCCCCCATCTGTTCAGCCTTGCTCCTGTGAACAAATCGGGGCACGTGCTGGGCTCCAGGAGCAGGGGTGGGAAACTGCAGGCAGGGAGCAAGAAGACTGTACCTCCTCGTTTATCTTTAGGAGCCCAGGCTTGTGTGGCATGAAGCCACTGCTTCCCGCAGCCCTCAGGGGGCAACTGAACTGCTTCTCCCTGCCCAGCCACAGCTGGTCTGTGGCCCAGGAGCCCAGCTCTGGCTCAGGCAGGCTGTGTCTGCAGGGCTGCAGCAGCTGCTCCAGGGGAGGGGCTGCTGCATGCAGTCCAGTTACCCCCTAATGCATCCTGGTCTCAACACCCCAGGGATGTCACCCTCCCATCCACCTTTTCTCTTAATGATTTGATTCTGGATTCTTGTGCCACCAAGAATATCACCTTGAGTTGGTGAGCATGTGTGGAGTCTAAATGCAGCTTGTTTCTGCTCTGTGCATGGAGCTGTCGGTTAAGACCAACCCCAGGCTCGGTGAAAGGTATCCAAAGGGCCGTGAGAAACAAGGTCTCCTCCGAGGTCTTGTCCCATGTCATCAAGCTTTCTGGGAGATGTGGCAAAGCCTCCTTCCAGAGGCTGTTTGAAGAATTTCAGTGCAGGGGATCAGACGCAATTGGTTGACCTCCTGCCGACTGTTCCTGTAGGTTTGTTGACTGTCCTCAGCATTGGTCATTTTCATATTCCCCAAACTTCTCTGCAGGGTCCTCATTCGTCCATTTTCTCCGTTCTCAGAATTTGAGGTTGATAAGAAAACGCCTTGGCAGAAAAGACCTTGTCGTTTTACTTCTCCAAAATCAAAATGTGAATATAAAAATGAGCTTAGAATGACTCCAAAGGGTTTAAATCGAACCTTTCCTACGTTCTTGTCTTTGCCCTCTCTTCCAGGAAGCACTGTCTCAAAACTCGAGGCCTGGCTGGGCTTATTTCTGTGTTGGAAGCAGGAGTGGCTCAGGAATTACACCAGAGCCTGAATATCACCACATGTAGGAAGGTGCTAGACCTTTCCTTTCCTAGCTACACGATCCTGAAAGGGTCTAGGCCCTCAGTGGTATTCCCATGATGAATTCTGGCTTCAGGAACAAGGGTTAAATCCCTATTGCCCACCGCACCCCACACAGCCCTACGAGTACTTTGCAAATTACCTGCATCTAAAGATCGGTAGCCAACAGCTTGATTGCATTTTGGCCGAGAGGCACCCGATTGCCCTACAGCCACTAGTGCCAAAATGGCTTGGCTTCTGGGGAAGATCAGTCTCCCATTTGACAAGGTGCCTCAACGCCTGGGACAAGATATGGTGGCACACATGCCGGAAGCCGGGTCTGTTTTCGTCTCCCAGAAGCCTAGTGCTGTGAAGTACAAGTCTATCCCCTGACCTGAGTGTCCTATACTCATCTTGCCAGGTCTGTGGCATCGATGCTGTCCCTTACCTGCCATTGCTACAGCGAGTGTCTGCTGAGCATCTTGGTTCAATTGGTCATCATGGTCTTCAACGGTCCAGGAGGTTAAGGATGAACACCTTCACTCATATTCTGACCTTCAATATGCTGAATTGGCTCCTCCAATTGACAGATGCTTCACCCTTCGTTCTTGTGGTCATAGTTCAATGGAAAATATTTATGTTGGCTCTCAAATGTAGCTCTAGGTCCCTTCTCGGATTCAGTCTGTATTTTGGGGGACACATAACCTCAAGTTTCATGTACTCGTTCAGCTAAATGTGGTGTTGTTAACTCCAGGGCTAGAAAATAATCCTTCCTGTGAATTTCTCTGGGAATTGCTTTATCTCCACAAAATGCCTGCTTATGAAAGTTGGAATAGACCACCCTGGATGGTCTTCATGGGCACTGGGCTTCACATCTCCTCACACCTGGTTGTGAGACTCCAAATTACCTTGACCTTGCTGTGGTTTCCCCAACAATCCTGCTTAAAGTGGAGTTGACGGTTGGTTGTGGTAGGCAGGCAGACCAAGACCAACAAGTTCAAGCCAGGAAGTCGGTGTTACTCATTTGACAAATATTGTGATCTCATCCCTGTGAAACATTGCTGCTAGCCCCTGGGAAGATGCTGAGCCTACGAAATGTTTTATATCAAGACCAAAATGAGTCTTGCTAATGAGGTAGGTGTGTTTCAGAGGTTTGGTTTTTTGCTTATAAAAGTACCATCCAAGGAAATGGAAGGTGAGTCTCTAGCTCATCCTGAATCATCTGAGAACATGGTGACCTTCGTGAACGGCCTAAGGGTTTCTCAAGGTTGTCAGCCCTTTAAGCATCTAGTTTTCAGCCCCAGGTTCAGTATCGCTGAAAACAGTTGGCTTGATCTAGAGTCGTAGTGAGGATGATGAAATGGGTTTGGTGACATTTAGCTGGGAGTGGGGAATTCTACAGCTACAGTCTCCGCGGCCCATCTCCAAGAGAGACTTTCTTAGCAATGAACATACGTTCCTGAGAGTAGGATAGGAACTCTTTGGGGAGTTCCTCCAATTTTATCCTCTAGAACAGCTATTCTCTCAATTTTTAAAATAACTTTCATTCTCAGTTGGGTCTTAAAAAGTGCGTGGTGTTGCCACTGGTGTTTAAATGTCAGCTGTGGACACCCCCACAGAAGGGGACCTCTATCAATCTTTGAAATAGAACACTCTAGAAACACTGCCTGTATCTAACAGTGTACACTTCCTACAAGAAATTCAGCTTCCCACTATTTTGGGACACTTGTAAAAATCAGGAAAAAATAGGTGTTGGGCACCAAATGTTCAGGTGTGGATATTTTGGGGGGCATGGGGGGCAGGGCTCTAGGGCCAGATTCACTTGCACCACCATAGTGAGGGCAGGCAGGGGAAGTGGCACAGGGCCCTGGCCAGGCAGCGACTTTATAGTCTGGGGTGGGCAGGGGTGTTTGGGGGCCTTGTCCTTTGGGGATTGGCTGGTGAAACCATCCATCATGGGGTTTGTCTGCCAGCATCTGATTGGTTGTCCCTTTTGCACCTGGGCTGCCTGATGCCCTGCCCCATCCAGCCACCTGAGGGCATGGGCCGCCTGATGCCCTGCTCCCAGCTGCCTGGAATCAACCTAACATCTCGCTAAGCAAAGAATATTGAGTAACAAGCTCAGATCAGGGGAGTTGTTGGTAGTTGAACCACTGGGCTTCTGTTGGATTCAGATCTGTTTCAAGTGGGGCTAGGGATTTCTCCAAACTGAGTTGTGATCCTGGTCATCTTTAGTCTCTCATTTGCCATTACTCTTCTGTCCACAGCCTCTCACTGAAATTTTAGGTTGTCTTAAGAGAATCTGAAAGCAGGAATTTGTAATGGTTATTCCAGATAGTTTTCTTTGAAGTCTCTTATGTGAATCTTAATATAGCTGTTTCCCCAGAGGAAATACCTGTTTTCCTTGAGGCAAAGTTACTTTTCTCATAGCCCATAAATAGCCGTGGAAGTTTTGGATAATGCCCTGAAGATTGGTCTTTTGGGGCATTGCTTATATCAAAGTGGCTTAAAATTACTTCCTGGGGCAAAGCCTCTAGGAACTGCACCATAGTAAATGTAGCAATTCTGTTTGTTGACTGAGTATTCTAGGCTACAGATCTTGTTTCAGTCTCCAGAGAAATGAATAATGAATTTTTTGAAAGATATTAAAAATAACAACCACCCTCATTACCTACCCTGCTTAGATTTTTCATCTTGAATTCTGAGTAGTAGCTGGTAACTTCTCAGGAAGTAGGCCCTTTTAGAACAGCTGATAGTCTGTGGTTTGAGCTGGGGGTCATCAGGACCACTCTGAGCACACAGGTAGGGTACTCTACAGTAACCCTGACTCTAGGTCTGTGGAAAATGGCACTGCAACCACAATGGGAATTTTCCATTTCCCTTGCAGCAACCCAATGAAATCAGTGATTTCAGATTGTATCAAAGGCAGAGAGCGTGTCAGGAAGGCCCAGAATTGAACAGGGTGGGATAAGCAGGGAAATCTGTTCAACCTTGCAGAGCAAGATGACCAGATGACAGCCTAACTTGATGTTCAGGCATGGCGTATCTGGACTCCTTGCGCTCAAACACTGCACAATTCATTCAAACTGAACCATACTTGGAGGTCCATGGTAAATCTAACTTTGGGTCTCACCGTTTCAACAGCCTCCATTCCATTGTCGAGCACCATGGAAATATCCCGATCTTTCCATTTGAACGTTTTTTCCTAAGGGTTTACCTCCTAGAAAACATGACCTGATAAGTTTAACCTAAACTCAATCCTTCCCCTCATCCCTCCCAAAGAGGGAAAGCATTGCCCTCCTTTCAGGGCCCAAGAATCTGCGCATCTACTTGATACCGACCACTTGGAGGTAATTCGGTGCTGGTTGGCACTGAAGTCTGGCAAGGGGGTGTGGGGAAGATGACTTCTTGGCTCCTGCCCTAAGCTCCAGCCCCCAGTGAGAGCAGGGGGACCTTCAGCTTAGCTCCACTCCATCTTAAAATCTTGTGGCACCTCTACTTCTGTCCCCTGATGTACATTTCTGTATCTCAGAATTTCAGGGTGCTCCATGACTTTCCCCAGCTTCTTCACGCACAAAGCCAGTCTCACTGAATCCATGCATGCCAAGTGTGGAAAGAATCTCAGACACCAAGGGAAAAGGGAATGGAAATCTGTTTCCCCACTTGGTCCTGGGACGGTCAGCCTTACCATGGGTTTAATATTCAGTGGGACGGGTGCCCTCAGACCAAGGGAGGCGTCTCAGTTTTGAATAATCATCTTCAGACCTTGGTATGAAGAAAATGAAGTTGATATAACTGTCCAATCAGGATTTCTATGTCAAATGTGTTCCAATCTATAGACACATTTTATCTAGGTGTTTCCTGGAGTTACTGACTTGGGTATCAGGAGTCCAAATGCCACTTTTTTCAGTAATCTAAATGTGTAATTTTTTTTCAACATTCAGAAAGGAAAACAAATTTTGAAGAGTACTAAAAGTGACCAAAAAAACACTACTAACGAAAACAAATACAAAATCTAGGCACTTTAACCGGCAGGATGACTTGAATGAGTGGTTGGGCGTGGTGGCACTCGCCTGTAATCCCAGCAGCTCGGGAAGCTAAGGAAGAAGGATGGGAAGTTTTTGGTTTGTTTTTCCAGCAGATTAAAGGAGACTTTGTCCTCAAAGCCACCTTCCTCCAGGTGGGTAGATGTCTGGTCAGGGGCTGAGGGGATCTTGGGCCTGAGGAGCACTCAGCCTCAGAGGTTGGAGAAGCAATGCTCCTGTGCTGGGACCTCCCAAGGATTGCACTGAGTAGGACTGCAGTTGGTGCCCATAGCCAGGCTACACCTGTGCAGGCACCACCACCACCACCCCTGCCCCGTTAGCAGGATACCCCACCGTGTTGGACTGCTTGGATCATGTGTGAACCTAACAAAGAGAACACCGGGTCCCGCAGGCAACATTGTGGCCTGGCAAGACCAGAGCCATGTCATCCAGCTCCTGAGGCTGTGACGTTCATAAGGTATTCTGAACCAAACTCGGATGCATTGAGCTCCCTGGCTCTTCCACAGCCTCTGTCCAGAGACGGCTTGGATGTTCCTACAGAAACTGGCTCATTGTCACCCCCCATACCAGCTTGTTTAGATAGTGCTGGTCTAGCCAGCTACTCCTTTGAGGCCCAGGGCATCAGCTTTGGGTAGAATTTTGGGGGTTCCTGCTTTTTAAATTTCCTGAATTCCTCTGGTAAGCTCCAGTGGGAACCACAGCAAGCCTGCGTTGGAAGAGAGACTCAGCTATATGGTCCCAGGAGTGATCTCCCACTGTTCCAGAGAAAAGGTCTTGGGAATCAAGGGGTAGGAGACAGGCAGTACATCATCCTTAATTTCCTGAATCCCAGCACCTGTGTCCTTATGCATCTCACCCAATATTCTAAATGAGAAAAACAACACACTCCCAGCCAAACCAAAAACCCCAACAAATATTCCTTGTCAATCATTGAAACCCTCTTAAAACCTATGACATCTACCAAGGAATTTGAAACAGAACAGTTCAGTTTCCCTAATTAGCAAGTATCAGTTGCACTACTATGGACACAGGTTTGACAGCATGCGGAAAGATGGGAGGGGGTTTTACTAGAGCAATTGGCCCACAAGGTTATGGGCGCTGAGAGGGTGGTTTGATTTCTGTCAATTCTAGTTCTGGCCATAGAACATTTAGCTCTCAGGCATATTGTGTGGAACTAAAAAAGTTCCTAGCTCATCCTTTCAGCAATTTGTCCAGAAACCAACCATCTTAACCTACTTTAACTAGCATTCGAAGGCATATATGGTGTCTCCAAGTTCCTTGACTCTTGTACGTGGTGAAATAGGATTATCAAATATTTTGCATATCTCTTAAGCAGTCCTTCCTTAAACTCAGTGCTCTCTATACTACTAGAAGTGGAATCGTTAACATTTTCAGATGAGAGCCCGTTTCAGAAATGCCAAAATCAGTGTAATTCTTAAAATTCTCTTCCTCTAGAACCCCTCCTAGTACCAAAATCTACATTGGTCAAGGTTCTATAGAGAAGATTGGCAGGAGAGTTACATGAATGGGACACAGGATTTTTTTTAAGAGAACTTGTTCATGTGATTATGGAGGCTGAGAAGTCCTATGATGGGGCCATCTGAAAGCTAGAGATATTAGGGTGCTAACAGCTTTGTCCAAGTCAAAATCTGCAAACTGCAAGGGGTGGAGATAGCTGTACAAGTTCTGGAGTCCGAAGGCTGGAGATCCTGGGGTTCTGATCCTCAAGAACAGGGTAAGAGTGGACCCTAACCCCAGGGAAGAGACTGATTCGTGTTGTTTCTGGTCCACTCAGGACAGGAACAAAACTGAATGGACCCTTCCATGCTGAGGGCAGATCTTCCCTGCTTGGTCTACTCAATTCTCTGGGAACATTTTCAGACCTATCCCAAAACGTTTAGTTCCCTCCCTGTTCATTCAAATCAAGTTGATACCTGAAAGTGAGCTGTTTAGGTACATACGTATCATATTCATTACATTTTATATCCAACATGTCTCCCCCAAGGTCACATGCTAAAGACTTGGTTGCTAGCCTGTGGTGCTATCGTGAGGTGATGCAGCCTTTAGGATGTGGGGCCCAGTGAAAAGATGGGAGGTCCCTGGGGACTTGTCCTTGAAGGGTCTGTTTGGCCCCCGGCCTCTGCTTTCTCTTCCTGACTACCATGAGGTGAGCAGCTTTTCACACACTCTGCCCTGCCCAAAACAATAGGGGTAAGAGACCATGAACTAAAACCTTCAAAACAAGCCAGACTCTTTCCTCCCTATGAATGGCTTATCTCAGGTATTTTGCTACAGCAATAGAAAACTAAACACAGAAAGTTTGTGCCAGGAATGGAGTCACTATTGTGACTCAACCTGATTCGGTTTAGAATCCTTCAGAAGTGGTTTGTGGGAAGAATTGGGAAATGCTGGAAGAATAGGGCTAGAGAACGCATAGAAGGGTACAAGCAAAGATGAATGAATGATTCTGGGAGCTTGGAAGACCAGAATCTGGTTAGGAATACAGATAGGTAAAGGCCGTGTTGATGAGGCTTCCAAAGGAAATGAGGACTGTACGGAGAATTGAACTAGAGGCAAGGAGCTTCTGTCTTTTGTTCCTCCTGAGACTCTGTAAGAGGCTGAGTTTAAAGGCGGGAGGTTACTGTCACGTTAACATAGCGTTCCAGTAGCATGAGTATTGCTTTCTGCTCTTGATTTTCACTGAAATCTTAGTGCAAAAATTTGAAGACTTGCAGTTTTGCAGAAATTGTCTCTAAAGTTAATGAGGGCTTTTGTTGCTAAAGAGATTAGTGCCACTAAAAAGCCACAAGGGGCTGAAGCAGTGGCTCAGCTGTTGGAGCACTTGTCTAGGGTGCGTGAGGACCTGGGTTCAAACCCCAGCACCACATACACAACTAAGTGTCCAAGAAGTAGAGGCCAGATGAAAAATTCTCTTTTAAAAAAAAAAAATCCAAGGATGGGGGTTTAGCGCAGTGGTAGAGTGCTTGCCAAGCACACATGAGGCCCTGGGCTTCCTACTTTGAAGTGGGACAATAGGAAAGATACATCGAGGGCATCTTGGCAATTGGCAAAATTCCAAGCATCAGAGGTTCAGACCTCTGAGCCCCAGGCTGTGCCACTTGCTCAGGATCTGTTTCCCCGTGCTTAGTCATTCAGGCTCATGGGCTGCTGTAGCCAAGGTTTGAGGAGGTCCCAGGGGTACAATCCACTCTAGTGGAAGACCTTGGAATCCTTCATACGTTGGTTTAGAAGGCATCAATGCAGGAATTGTGGGTTGGTTTCAAAGCAAACCTGCAAGGCCATAAAATGTGTGGTGGAGTCAGAAACCCTGCAAGAAGCCTGTGAGAGGGTGATCGCTGAAGATGTGAAAGTGAAGTTGAAACTGAAAGGGAGACCCCAAGAAGTTAGAGATGCCAGAAATACGGAACGTCTGCTGAAGGAAGCTTCAGACAGTGAGCAGGGCCAGCCTAAGAAATGCCACACCGGCTGTACCCAGCGCTGTGGGTGCCTGGCTGTCCACACCAGCCATCCCAGATGCTGACATGGAACTACAGTATTTGATGTTTGCCCTGCTGGGTTTTCATCTTCCTTTGGTCTGATTCTTCCTATTGCCTTATTCCTGCCTTATGGAATGAGGACATTTCCGAGACTGACTTAAGCAATACTGGAATTGCCCAAGACTTTGGGGGACTCCTGAAGATGTATAAATGCGTTTTTCATTACAAGATGTACACCGTTACATGAAACTTTGTGGGCCAGAGGTGGAATACTATGATTTACATCTGAGATGTCCCCCAAAGGCCATGTGCCAGCCTACAAGACTACTGGAAGGTAGGATAACGTTTAGGAGTTGGCCTAATGGAAGTTGCATCACTGGGGCATGCCCTTGAAGGGGAATGTTGGGTCCCTGACCCCTCCTCATTCATTGAACTGTCAAGGTGAGAAGCTGCTCTCTGCCACGCTCTCCCTACCATGATGTTCTGCCTTAGCGTGGACCCAAGTGACCACGGACTGAAACATCAAAACCCATAAGCCAAAATATTTCCTCCTTCTAAGCTGATATGGGGCATTTTGTTGCAGCAACGGAAGGCTGCCTGACTCAGTACTCGAACGAGTTGCAGACAGGAAGTTGGGAGCTTACTCATATGGCAGTGACGGAACTAATGATAGTAAATGCCAACGATACTAACCCACTTTCAAGCACAATTGCAGCCTTCATTGGAGATGGGACGATGTCTTCAGTTAACGTTGCTGTTGAGGGTGAAGAGAAATGAGTCTGTACTGCCAGAAGACATGGAATAATCAATGACAGTTTGAGAGTGGTAGGCAGTCTTGTGACCCAGAAGTGGATGGGTATGACTCGCCATCCAAAGACCTAGAGAAACGAAACGAAACTGAGATGTCTGTCCTCCCTTGGTTTGCAGTCAGCTGGCTTTGAGAATTTTCATGCCTTTGCAGGGTATGATAATGAGTGGTGACATTATTCAAATCTGCAGTCACATCTGCAATTTACAGACTTGGCGTCGACTGCTCGGCCTCTGTCTCCAGCTAACAATGCTAGATTGAAGCTATGTCTTGGCTTTTGATAAGGGGATTTGGTTTAGATGACCATGGGGAAAAACTGGTCTTACTTGGAATTCTACAGTCTGAGATTTGTGGGAGGGTGGTGAAACTTTCCAGAAATTTAGGGATGTACAGACTTCACTTCCAGAAAGACTGTTGGTTCCTGGATTCCACTGGGAGGAGACGGGACAAGAGAAGTAAGGACCTTACGAGATAAGACTTGAGTTCTTCATGCGTGACTGCTGTGGTTCAGGCTCTGCTTGGACATTTCCAACACCATAGACCCAAATTCCCTACTCGCGTGGCCTTGCTGGGGATAGTCTTGACTTCAGAGAGGTTGGCCCCTCTGCTGAACCTGGGCAATCGTCTCCTAGCTTGTGGGCCCTTGAAACAGTTATCAGTGGGTCTGAAAGTAGACTCTGCTATAAGCAAAATGTTCCATGGCTCTGTTCAGTGGCCTTCCCAGAACAGGTTACTAGAATCTGTGGGGTCAATGTGCCTTTACACATGGAAATGGGTGGGAAACCTTCACCTGAGGATAAGACCTTCCCTGAATCAACTCCTGAAGGAAAGCTTTCCTTCAAAGGACAACCTGCTTGCTTCATGCATGGAATTCTCTCTCCCTGTATCTGGCTCCTTAATGTACCAAAGCTTTTACATTGTGATCAAGTGGAGATTAGAAACCTTGATTCCTAGTGACTTCCTGATGGACAGGAAACCACTGTGTGAAGTCCACCGTCAGAAAGATGACCCATTCCTAGGAGCTGGCTCTTTGTACCCCCTTCTCACCAGCCTGCATGCTACCTGCATTGAATTCTCAAGATGCTCAAAATTGGACCCTCAAAATTCCTCTTATCTTCACTGGAGCTAGGATCCATCTAGAATGACTGCTGACAGGCATAGGCAGGGTTAAGAGGACCAAGAAATTGCCCTTTCAATTCTGGGTAGGACATGCCAAAGAAGTAACTGGCATTCGTGGACCCAACTGAGCTTATGGCCATGGAAGCCAAAGTCCTGAAACAATGCAGTCCTTAGGACGAAAGGAACTAAATACCCTGACTTTTTTGCCTTTCAGTCTGCTAATCTGACAGCATACTCTGGCCCTTGTCCCCATCTTCCAGGTGAATATAAATAGGTGATCTCTTGGAGCACAGGATGGGTAGAGAATGCGAGGTCTTTGGAGTCAAACCAAAAAATCACACCCACCTGGAAATGTCCTGCCAGCCTCTCTGGGGACATGTGCTCAACTGTGAGACTATATACGGTCCTTTATTCCACTGGAGTCCTGCACTAGGGTGGCCCCTGCAGGCTTGGCATCTCTTCTTTCCATCAATGTTACCCCTGCTGCCGCTCCTGCATGTCCAGTTGTCACTAACGATGGGCTACCTCTTCTACGGCCATTGATTCTACACTCCTGTCCCTGCCGTGTTGCAGGCCCCTTGCCAGCAGGGGAAATTTAAAATCGACTGCATAGTAACTTGCAGTAAAAAGCATTTCTGGTCCTCAGTTTCTACTGGTCTGTAGTTCTCGAGTCTGGTTCTGTGTACAATGACATGAAAGGGGTGCCATTAATCCAAGGATTAAAAAACTAGCTGGTGGAGTTAGGCAACTAGACTTGACTCAGAAGTGTTTTCATTAGCTATAATTGGAATAATCAGTCTTGGAAATATTTTCACTTGTTTTGGGCTCTTGTATATTTTTATGTGCACTGTCTCCTGAGGCTTTCAATCCTAAGTTCAAAATCCATACTGCTGAGGGATGAACCCTGGGCACTTTGGCCATCCATGTGAACCAGAAGTACCTGAACCAACATTCACAAGATGCAGAGGTATAAGCACCCCAGCTCGCTCGTGCCTTTGAAGCCAAGTGGAGAGAAGATTTGCACCATCTCCAGAGCTCCCTTGTGCAATTACAGTTGCCTGGGGACTTCGAGGGTACACCTGTGTGCCTCGGTGTCTCCTCCCACTTCCTCGAGTGGTATGATCCCTACTGGTGGATCCTAAGGGCACTTTTGTAGTAACTTCTGGATCCCAGAGCAGCTATCATGGGCTGTGCTAAAGTTGCCCTTTTTTCTTGGCAATAAATATACCTCCCTAGGAGAAATTGGATTGGTAGATGTAACAAGTTTAATTTCCTTGACAGTGGGCCAGCACTTGGTAAATCAGGGGTAAAGATGGGATTAGAAACCTGGATTTACCTAAATCCAGAAGAGCAAACTATCCAATCAAACAGCACTTGAGGGGGGATAAAACTTGGAAGTGAGCAGAAAAAATAACCTTGCATTCCAGTTAGTGATCCTGCCATCCACAAATTCAAAAGGGTCCCAGATTACATCCATCACAGACCAACCAAGGTCATCCCCCATCATGGAGTAGGAACCTATAAAAAATTGGGCTGGAGTGGTGGCTCAGTGGTTACACGCTTGCCCAGCATGCACTAGTGCTCGAGTTTGAACCCCAGCACCACGTATGCAGCAAAGTCTTGGAACAACAAGTCACATGAAAAACTAAATAAAATTCTCACTGTCCCTCTTTCAAAAAAAAAAAAAATTCACCAAGTGATTTTGTAGGAAGGAAGCCTACAGTCGTTCTTCTGAAAAGTAGCTTTCAGAAGAACTCTAACCCTAAACATCAGGACGCTTTGCACAATCGTGTCCTCATATGCACATGTTCACTTCATAAACATTCAAGCACTGCACTCAGGACCCCTGCCTTTTCTGTGGTCAGAATAAAAATATCGTGAAACCAAAAAGCTGTATAAACTCTGACTTTCCAGGCCACAATTTCCAACACAGTATATTACTAAAATTAAAATAATCCAGGGCTTATGGTAATCATGGAGCAACGAGAATGGAAGAAGGGATGAGGCCTCACATTCCTCCCTGTGCCACTGACATACTTTGGAATCGCTTTATCCCTCTTATGTCATCTCTCTTAGATGAGAGAAGGGGCTGTTGCAGAAATGAATTTTTCTGCTCATTATGGTAACCACCAGCAAAGTCTCCGCTTCCTGCGTCTCTTCCCCTGCGGAAGGGCTGTGGGGGCTGCCATGTCTCTTGACCCACCTTCCTCCCAGCTGCCCAGATGCCCCACTCGGTTCTCAGCTGCTGCATCTGTTGCTCAGGCCATAAATCAGAGGCGGCCTCCGTCGAGGTCAGGCCTGGTCAGCTTGCTGATGGAATTAGAGTAACGAGTGGGGAGTGGGCTGTTTATGTTAGTTTTGGCTCTGGAGCTGAAGGAAGAATGCTGGCATTTAGCTTCTTGATAAACTCAGCACCAACGCATCCTGGGTCAGCAATTATGGCTTAAAGATGCCTAGGAGAGGGGCAGAGGTAGAACTTCCCTGGGCTGCGGCCACCTGAGTAGCCCCCACCATGACGTGAGAGGTGGGTGAGTTGTGGAGTTAGGTGCAAAGGATGAACTGAGAATGGGCTCAAGACGCTCGGTGCAGTTGGAGAGCCACCCGTCAGATGCACTGCACTGAGATCCTTTCTGAAGTCCCTGATAGAGAACAGGATGCAGGCGGGGAGACGTGGCTGGCGACACGTCTAAGAACATCTGCACAAATCCCAATGGGGTGTTCAGAGCAAAGGGCTCATTTGAGCAATTCTACCCGAGGCATCAATGAGCCAGGCCCCAACAGCGCTGCTGTGCTCATCCCTTGGCTGGGGTGGCCACAGAAGCCCATGGTGACAGTATCAACACTGGATCCCACAGGTGTACAACTGAATGGCCAGTTTCTAATTTGAAGAAAGGATGGGAAGCTGTACCTCCAGGGCTGCTGCGTGGGTATCTTCTGCCCTGCTCCAAGAATCCGAGTTCACTGGAGCGTCCGATGTACCCAGACACTGACATCTAAACTGAATGTCACTCTTGCGAATCTTCTCGGTCTGTGGACTTGGCAGTAGCCCTTTTCTGTGATCCTCACGGCCATCAGAGCGAGAGAGGGACCCAAATTGCCCCTTCACTAACTAGGCGCATCCTTCTAACTCTTCCGCCTTTTGGCTTCTAGAAAGGGTCTGATGTGATGCATTTTCAGTAAAGTCTTCACTTCTCCGAAGGTCTGCATTTGATGATGACTCGGTCAACGGGTGCAAGTGGTTTGTCGGGGAGGTGATTCCAGAGAGCAAAGGGATAGGACAGGTAGAAGCAGCCAAGCATTCCCAGTGGCTCAGCTTCCTTCAGGAGCATCCCACCCCCAGGCCTTCCAGGAGGGTGCTGAGCGCTGGCTCATGCCAGGCAAGGTGGCAGAGAAATGCAAATGCTAGCAGCAAGTCACTGAACTGAAGAGGGGATAATGGACAGGGCCAGGAGGTCCACAGAATGGCAGATGGGTCACCACTTTCCCCACCCACTTTTCAAAATTTCATCAAGATGGGACACCCATTAGACTTGGAACTGGTCATGTCTTCAGTGCTCCAACTGATAAAGTATACCAGATACGGCCCTGCCTTCCATGGCCGGCTCATAAGTGTCAGGTTGGCGCTATATCATTTTATCTTTAGGGACACTTGCTCTTGAAGCCCCCATGTCATGAGGAAGCCCAAGCTTCCCTGTGCAGAAGCTATCTGAAGAGGAACTCATAACCTGCAACGTGAGTGGTGCTAGAGTCCCCGCTGAGACTGCTGTCCTGTCACCCGTGTCATGATGACAGGATGAGCTATCTATCCCCCAATCCCTGCTCATGTGCAGATCGACGGGTACATGCAGCAATTACTGTTGATTTAAGTCACTGTTCAGACAAGGGATAATACAAAAAAATCTCCCAGTTCCAAAATGCCCAATATGAGTTCTGGGGAAAAACCACAGTTTTTAGATAAAGGTTCAGGGAGGTGAAGTTACATTCCTGAGATCACAGCGCAAGAAGAATCTTCAGACAGATCTGTCTGACCTTAAACCATACTTCTTCCATGCTACTGTTGTTGACTGTCCCCAGGATGTTCTTCTGCAAGCTGCAGGGAGGTCGTTCAAACCATAGAGTACTCAGGGATCCTTGCTAAAGAGGCCTAATGTTGCAGGACAAGAACGGCCCTCCTTGAATGCACACCCCACCCATGATGCTTGCTCAGCCAGAATTGCAGACACAGGGTTGCTCAGAAAAGCACGAGCTTTCTAAAAGCCAGGTCGGGCGCTTCCCACAACAGCCCTGAGACAGGCAAGGACTGCTTGGCCTCTGAGCCTTTTTCTCAGATGTAAAATGGGGATAAGGAACTGGAAATGTTGATGCTGGAAGTCACTCGACTTTGCTGCTGGGGCAGCTGACGTGGTCGCAGAGCTAGAGTCCAGCTTCTCCTTCCCAGACTGCAAGCTTTCTCGGCTCTATCGCTTGCCAGCAACGTAGCCAAGGGGACCCTGGTACTGGTCCAGACCCAGAGCAGGTCCATCTTGTCCCTGTGAGCACTAGCACTTCATTTCAGATCACTACTGCTCTGGTCCGTACTTGGAACAAAGAATCCCTCATGCTTCAGGGTCCTGTCTGTGAAAAGTCTGTTGCTTAAACACAGGGGAGTCTTCTGACCGGAACAGCTGGTGGTTATCTGCACGGGCGCTGCGTCCACAGACCGAGAAAATTCTGAAGAGTGGAGCGCGATGGCAGTAGGGTGACGAGGTAGCAGCCGATCAGGGGCTGATGGTGTCCATCCCGCGTACTTAGCTGCCTTTGGGGGGATGCTGGTCTGCTCACTGGGCCGTCTGAGAAGCAAAATCCATGACCCATCCTGAGATCAACAGGTTGCCAATGGGGACAGCTTTGCAGTCCAATCCTAGCTCTGCCTCTCTTCTGCTACGAAGTCTAGGGCAACCCTTTTATTTCAGAGCCCTGTGTGTTCTGAGAATGGGGAAAAAGTTCACTATCGAGCACTCCGAGGACCCACATGATCGTACGAGTGCTCAGAGCACCTAGTGTGCAGACACCCAGGATAAATTAAGTCTGCAACTGTCTGCTACTATTTCAACAGACTGGTAGGCGTCATTGGGGAGTATTGTCACAGGGTGGGTTTCCTCAGAGGGACTTGAAGGCAGGAAGGAGGCAGGAGTGAGCTGAGATTAGGGGTGGCGCTGCAGCCTGGGCCCAGTGACTGACCCCACAGGAAGCTCTGGAATTAAGAATAAACATTCAGAGGCATCCCAAGTGGTGTCCCAGCCACTTATAGAACCACATGGTTGTATCATTGGTTGGAAGCCATGCTAAAAAGCATGACCTTGGGCTCCTCTGTGCCCCACAGATGAAGCCATCTAGGAAGGACTGACAGCCGGCAGTTGGAGGGAGATCTGGGTGCAGCATAAGATACTTAGGGAACTGGAGGTGGGGCTTCCTGGAGGAGGTGGCATCTGAGTGGGCCAGGGTGAAAGACAGGGGGAGGGGCCACTCCAACAAGCCAAGTGATGAGAGAGGGGAGGCCAAAGTGGGGGAAGCAGAAACTGGCCCATTACTGCCCTCTGGCATTGCCCTTGGGTCTCACTTCCCACACACCTGCAGGGTCACCTCTCCCAACTCAGGTCTCATGCAAAGATGTCAAGTCTCTAGGCTGTGGGGTAGGAATTTTGACCCAGCTGGCCTGTGGCAGGAAGGAACACCTGAATTTTTAGAAAGGACCAGAAGTGAGATCTGACCCATCCTCAGATGTGTGGACACCCTGGACAAGGTAGTGCCCCAAGGGCTCACTCCCAAAGCCTTCGCAGGACGGACCTGCGCTACAGCGCACAAGGTGCTTCCGCCCGTGTCCAGCCAGATGGTCCCCTAAGCCATCCCACATGGGGAGCGCTCCTGCCTGCCTGCAGAAGGGCCCCTCCCGAGGGCTCATCAACTTTCCTTGAAGTCGCACCTTCCTGGGCAGGATATTCCTTTATTGCAAACTCCGGGCCTGATCGTTCTCAGCACCAAGGCCTTTGATGGTCTTACTGTTCCTAAATTCACACCAGACTGCAATAACTTCAGAGCAGGTAGAGAAGGCAGGATGGGGAGGGGTTTCGGAAGCAAGCAACCCAGGATCAAGGCAGGAGATTGCAACTTCCAAATCCGCTGGACCAGATTGCTCTGAAGACTTGCATGTGTGGGGGTGGGGCCTGTGATCCCGGGCCTGGAAGGCCTCCCTTAAGTGGATCAAGGTGAGCTGAGCACACCTGCTTCCCCTGAGTGTGGAATGGGTGACCCATGCCGCTTTCCACTTCTCTGCTTAGCAGCCAATTCTGGGACCGAGGGACAGACATCGAGTTTCATGTTGGATTCTGAATTTCCCAGTACATTCTGGGACCAGCTTGGCCAACATATTAGCTCAAGGTCTGCTTTCGGAAGTTGCCAATTTGGGTACAACAAAGTCCGTTTCCTTCCCCTGTCTCCTTTCCCCGCCCTTTTGCTTCCTAGGATGACCCCCCCCCCACAACAGGAGGCCCATAGTGGGGAGCCTCCCTGAGCAACTGGGCTTTACCCTAGTGGAATGTTCTGTGGTCTGCATATTTCTCACCCAAAAACTCATGCTGAGGTCCTGACCAGCAATAGGATGGTCGAAGATGGGGCATGTGGGAGGTGATTAGGCCATGAGGGAGAAATGTATTCAGCTCTCATGAAGGGGATTAGCACACTAATAAGGGGCCTCAGAGGAGGCCCTAGGGGACCCAGCAAGATGTCATCTAGGAACCAGGAAACAGGCCCTCACCAGACACCAAATCTTCTGGTACCTTAATCTTGAAATTCAAAGAACTCAAACTTTATAATCCAGCCCAATCTATGGCATTGTTACAGTAGCTCAGATTCGGACAAATCTCAGGATTTGCCTAGAACAAATCCAAGACGGGCTGGGGAGGCCTGGGTGAACATCTAAGCTGGATTGAGCCCTGCGTGCTACAGTGGCCAGAGAAAGCCCTCGGGTGGAGGCTGAGGTGAGCTGAGAGGCTGTGCGCATGCTCCCGTGGACAGGAACCACAGGAGAGTTGACGGTGAACTTGAACAGCCTGGGAACTGGGAGTTGTGCGTTGGAGTCACAGCAGCGCAGGCTTTGCCTGGGGCGACTTGGCAGCCTCCACTTCTCAGCCAATACCTGCTGAGGCACCTATTAAATGTTACCAGCTCTCTAAGCCACTTAGAAGAAAGCACTCCACGCCCCTCTGTTCAGCAGGGAAAGCATTCGGTCACCAAGGACAAAGCCCACTGGCCTCGTTGCTTGCCTTCTCTAGGGAAGAAAGGATGTGGGTGCGGTTCAGAGCTCACTGATCACGCTGACAGAAAGGTTTTTGTGAGGTGGACATGTCAGACCTTGTTGGTCCCCAAGAACACAGATGCAGCAATGGAGTGAAACGGAAGTGGCTTATTAAGGGCAACTCCCGGTGATAAGTTGGAGCCAGTTATCAACTGTTGAGGGAGATTACATATTAAATCAGGTGGGTGAGAGTACTTGTGCCACAGCAATTAAAAAATCAGGCTGTTAAACATTGACCAGCACATGACTGATGGCAAAAAGTTACAAGAGGAAGTAGACCTGGGCAGGTAGTCCAAGCAGACCTGACAAGAGAACAGTTAACTGGGGGAGCTGCGGAGCCAAGAGCACCTTGCTATAGGAAGTCCTGCACTGGGCGGAAATGGCCATGCCCACGGTCCCCCGTGCTCAGCCACTGACATTGGGATGGATGCCCCAGAAGAGCACAAGCCCAGCTGGAAAGCTGAGATTGGTCCTAGAATCGGCTCACAACCTTCCTGCTGCTGAACAGCAAGATTCCACATGAAAAACTAAAGCTGATTCTTTGTCCTTCCTCTGGAAGCGTCGTATTCTTTAACTGTGGTCACCATGTTGTACAGCAGATCTCTTGAACTTATCTGACATTTCATACTTGATCGTCTCTCCAACTACCACTGCCCCTGGCAAATACCATTCTACTCTGCTTGTGAGTTGGACTTTTCTGCACTCAGCTCGACCTTGGAGAGGTTTGAATTCGTTTCCTCCAAGACGAAGACCGAAGGCACCATCACTGTGTCTAAGACACGTGGCGTCAATCTACATCTCTGTGGCTTCCCTCCCTGTCTGGACCAGACCTGTTCCCCTGCAGACCTGAGCCAGCTCTCTTCTGTTCTTGCTTTCAGTTGAGTTCAGCGGGCAGAGACCGAGGCAGGACCTCAGGGTGTGGGAGACGTGGGGCCGCTTATTATTCCAATAGCAGCTTTGCACCTGCTCATCCCCCTGGAAATGATTCCCAGGTAGCGGCCTGGCTCCCTGGCTCTCTTCAGGTCTTTGCATGTGGGCTGCCTTCTTCATGAGACCCTTCCTATCATACCTAATGCGTAGCCCTGCCCCCGCCTCCTGCTTTGTTCTGCAACTGGGGTTGCATTTGTCGTCCTCTTGGAGTGCTTGGCTCCAGGAGGGCTGGGATTCTGCATCTGCGTTCACTGCTGATCCCCAGCAACTGCCGTGATGTGGAACTGCCACAGCACCGTATAACTTACAGGGGCAGTGCCACGTGGAAGGTGCCCCGGATGGTGCAAGGCATGCACCAATGGTATGTCTCACTGTGGCCCCAGCCAGAGGGAAGATGCTGGGAAGATCGATAAAGGGCACTTAGTTTGGAGAAGCAGATGCTGGAGCCCACGGGGGAAGGTGAGACTCACTTGCCACCCCTGGATATTATCAACAGCCAGAAGCCTCCACTACAGAGGTTGGAGGGGAAAGCGACAGTTACCGGAGCCCAGGAGTTTGAGTCACAAGGTTGAAGCTGGAAGCACTTCAGGTTTTCACAATAGTAGTTAATGACCAGGGAAGGAGTTGGAACCAAAAGCAAGATGACTAAGAAAGGGGTAGATGCGTCCTGATTCCTCCTGCTCTCCAGGGTAGGAGCCTATGTGAGGGAAAGCACGTGACCAAGACGGGGAGCCAGAGGCGGAACCAGGAGGGTTCTTGCCCTTCCAAGATCATCAAGGTATTGTTTTTCACAAAGTTCACAAAGCCTCTTTGTAGGTTTAGTTCCCCCAGAGAACTTCACTTCAGCTGACTTATGATGCCCTATGCGTTTCTGCAAGTATGGAGAATCTTTGTTCAGTAAGAACCAGTCTTCTAGTGGGGCTTCAACAAAAACAAACAAGGTCCTGCCCTAACCCAGCCCCCAACAACCCCCCAAAAAAAATTCCAGATTTTTTCTGAAACTATGGTTATGCAGTCAAGCCAGGAACTTATACAGGGGTAGATTCAGATGTCCACAGTGACATCCACTGGTGTTCCCGCTCGATGAGCTAATGCTTCCAGGATCTCCAATACTTGGCCACATGGCCTCGGTAAGGCCAAATTCGGCTTTAACAGACATGGAAATTTGACAAAAAAATCAGAGCTGCTTGTACTGATCAATCTGACGGCGCTAGACCTACGTTCTTGCCTTGTGATGAGCTCATGGAATTCAACTAGAACCATCCTGAAAACACAGGCTCTCAATTGGCAGGAAGAATTTGAGGACCCTCCAAGAGAGCGATTGTAGTGGGCACAATGGTCCTGGATTAGACCTGAAAATGAGCAGCTTCCGTCACACTGAGTTGTGTTGTTTTGTGGTTTCTTTGTTTTTTTTTCTTTGCAGCAGCTAAGGGCAGGAGCTGATCTTAACCAAGCAGGAAAATAATTTGCTCCCAACCCAATACATCCCACCACCAACTGGGGCATTCACCGTGGCTGCTTGTAATCAGTTGGAAATGGTGGCCTCCTGGTTAAGGTTTCTCTTCCCAGGCAGCTGAGTCTCCTCTATCTCTTTGAAGATTACAGGGCTTTAGTATGCCTTTAAAGTGAATTTTTCCCCCTGCATTTTATTATAATTAATGACCAGAAAACTCTTCTCTTTCCCCTCTCTTTATCTCTTAAATATGTTTCTTTCCTCTTTAAAAATGCAATATTTCTTTTAAACCAGGATATGGATGAGCCTGTCCCTAGCAGGGCAGGCCCAGCTTCATCTGTCAACTTGATTCTGCAAAGCCTCTGTTTTCAGCTGGCATCTGAGGTGGATTTCAAAGCCATGACTCACGTGTGCTTGCAGCCTTACAACCCAGAAAGCAAGCGTCTCCGGGAGCCCGTGCGCTTAACGCAGGCCTGGTTTGGAGACAGGGTCCCTCCGAGGCCGTGGTGGCTTAATGATTTAGACTCTGTACACGTGCATATGCTAACACAATGGTATAGTCCACTGACCTGAACTGAGGGCCTTGAACTGGCATCCAAGTCTTCCCAAACATCTGCAATCGCTCAGAACTGAAATCGAGAATTCACTGGGTAAGGGTGAAAAGACTTACCCACTTTTGTAGTAAACATAGGTTATTTTTTTTAATGCTCTATCATACGTGCATGCAAGAGAACAATACAGACCCCTACGCTCACTGCAAATCAGCAAAGTTCAGAACAGTTAGAAAGTGCATGCCCCAGTATGGATCTGTAGATCCACAGAATATTTCTAGAACAGGAGTTCGCAACCTCAACACTAGTGGTACTGGAATGGATAATTGTCACGAGAATATCCTAAATATTGTAGAATGTTAAGCAGCATCCCTGACCTCTACCCACCAATGCCAATAACACTATGTAGGTGTGACAACCAAAATTGTCCTCGAGCATTTCTAAATGTCCCTAGGGCAAAATCAACCCTCTGCCCCCCAGGGAAGAACCACCGATATGAAGAGATACAGCAAAATATCAGCACCGAATTCTGGGTAGCAGCGTTAGAGGATGAGATGAGTGTGAGAGCTTACTAGCTGGCTCAAGCTAACTTATTTGTGGGGGCAGGGGTGCTCTAATGCGAGACAGCATTTAGGGGACCTGATTTAACAACCAAATACACTTTTTTTTTAAAGAGAGGGACAATGAGAGAAATAATTTTTTAGTTTTTCATGTGGCTTTCGTTGCTCCGAGACTTCGTTGCGTCTGTGTTGCTGGGGTTTGAACTCGCATCCTCGTGCTTGCCAGGGAAGGGCTGTAACCGCCAAGCCACCGCTCCAGCCCCTCAAATATACTTTTTATGAAGTGTATCCCAAAATCAAAGTCTATACAATTGAAGCTTCTTGATGGAGCTGTTGCTATGCAGTCTCTGCTGGGAATACATGCATAGAGTCCTCCTGAGGTTTTTGTTCAGGGCGTAAATATGTTCTGACCTAAGACAACGATTGCGCATGTTCCTTCGTGAACTTGAGGGCTCTATCAGGGTGGAGTTCTGGCAACGCAATCTTTCTGCGAAGTGTTGCTCATTGTTCTTTTCCATAGCTGGGAGGCAGGTTTCCATCCCTACAGTAGGGGAAGTGAGGGGAAGTGATTGCCTGCTGTCCCCTTTGGGGACACTCTCAGAGATAACTAGAATGGGACAGAAATGACAAGCAGAGATCAAACTTGCACATCACCGTCCAGGAATCCAAAAGGATTTTTTTTTAATAAACTTGAAAAAGGTGCCTGTAGGATAGCTTCGGGAAACTGATTCAGGAAACTGATTCATGAGCCCCATCCCTGGGGACCGATTTCAGTGGGTCGGGAGCGGGGCCCAGGTCTCCGGATGGATGCGATAAAAGCATCCCAGGGATTCCGCTGTAATCCTTGCTTCTTGCGGGCCACTTTCTGCCCAAGCCTGCTGTCAGCCCCTCTGATAAGTGGGTAGACCTAAAGCCTAGTATCTGTCCTGACAACATGCTGAGCATGCTTGGTGTAGAAGTTTTTCAGGTGGGCCCCAGGACCTGTGCTACGGTCTGGTCCCTGAGGGAAGGGGCCCTGCACGGCCAGCAGCAGGCAAAGCTGCCTCAGCAGGGCTGCAGACCCCACGCCCAAGCCGCCAGCTGAATGTGATCAGAAACACTGCGCAGGGGGGCGCCAAGCCCTGGCCTGGGATTCCTCAGTTGCTCAGTGCTGCCTGGCCCTTACATCAGCAAACAAAAATATGAAACAAGTACAACCTGGGGCTGGAGCAGTGGCTCTGTGGTCGTGGCGCTTGCCCAGCATGCGCAAGGACACGGGTTCAAACCCCAGCACCACGTACACAACTAAGTGTTGGAGCAGCGAAAGCCATGTGAAAAACTAAAGTTGATTCTCTCACTCCCTCTCTATAAAAAACAAAAGTGCAACCTGCCCAAGATCACAGCGGGGACAGCGCAGCCTGGTTTGGGACAGTCCTGGGCTGGGGAGCACAATCTCCTTGAGCGCTTATCCACCCTGCTTCCCCATGAAAGGGATCTGGTTCCTACAGAAATGAGCTTGGCCTTCCACCGTGAGCAGAGGGGTTTGGGTGGGAGAACCCCCCTAAGTCTGGGGTTTCGTTAATAGTGACGTAGGAAGGATAATACCTTGGTTTAGGTGGGATTCTATGGTGAGATGCGAACTTCTGAACAGCCTGCATCCTGGCCCATGGGAGCGACAGGCTGAGGTGCATGCTACGGTTGCAGACTTCCTGTCCTGGCTCTGCCACTAAGCAACTAAGATTCTTTGAGGAAAACGGGATGAAATTCCCTAGCCCTCCACCTTGTCTTCCCTACTTGCAAAATAGTGAGAATGGAACCAGCCTAGTGGAGCCACTAAGGATTAAATGTATGACATGAAGCATTTGCATAGTAAACGGATCTGTGCTGGAAAAGGCTGGCAGCATCGGGTAATCGGTATCTGACAATCCACCCCCGGGACTCCAGACCCCCTCTGCTAGTTCAGTGCAGGTTTATTATCTGAACTTCACACCCTTTCCTGTGGGTGGCCGGGTAATGTCTAGTCCACTACTTTCTAAAATGGCTCGAAACACCTAGGCAGACCCAAGCATCTTCCTGGCACCACAGGGCTGCGGACCTTCTCCTGCGTCCAGTCCCACCAAGCATGGTCATTGACCTGGAGCACACTTCTGGGGCTACAGAAAGCTTTGTGGGGGAACATTACTCCCACTGGCCTCATCCACTCTACCCTGAGCTAAATCAACCCCAGGGCGCTCTCAGAATGGATAAAGAATGTTCTGGGTAGCCTTTACTGTCATAGGCACTTACTTGGATTATTGCCAATTTAGTCCTATCAAGAGAGGGGTGACTCGGGGGCACACCCCCATTCTGCAACAGCCAAAAAGAATGCGGCTGATCAATGTGCCGGTGCAGATGGATCTCCAAAACACTCCAGGTGAAATCTGTATGCAGGAAACAGTCTACATAAATTATGTGAAGCAATTAGAAATATTTGTATTTATTTGTATATTTGTAGGAAACAGAAAATGGTCAAGAATAGTATGGGGCAGGGGGTACGTGCAGTTGAAGGTCTATCCTATCCAGGCCTGCAGTCACCAGCAATGTGTACTAGTGAGCACTTAATGTACGCAGTGAGCTCAGGGAACTGAATACTCAGTTCACCCCTACCTCTCTGAAAACCTTGTGAGCGAGGCCCCTCTGTCTTGGCCTGCTGGACCCTTCATGGTAGGAGAGCAAAAATGTTTTGCTAATTCCACTTTAACCCCAAGGAAATCAAACCCCCTCCACCTGAGCTTGGAGAACAGACTGCAGCCAGGATCTTGCCAGCTGGACCCAGTGCCCCTCCTGTGCCTGCCACTGTCCTGAAGGGCAGGAGCAGGGCAAGGTCCCTGATCGTAAGAGCACTTTGGATCCCAGTGGACCTGGCCTGTGTAAGTTCTGAGTCATGTCCTACCGGTCTCATGAGTTACAATCCGTGCACCTGCGTCACCAAAGCACCATGCGATCGTGCGCCTGCAAGGTCTGGGACAGGAGCTTGCGTGACGTAGACGTAACATCCACACCATGGTTTTCTGGATCAGCAGGGCTGCCGGCTCCCGCACCAGATGAAGCATCCGCCTTCCTGAGCCTTGTTCCTGACCAAGCAAATCAAAACCAGACACATCCCTCTCGCCCAGCAAGTGCTAGCCGACATCAGCCTTGCTCTCTGCGTGGGCTTTTGTGTGAGGGGTCTTGGGGGCTTTGTCTACATGGTCTGAAAGGAGCTCCTTCAGAGAAGGTATTTTCTCAGCAGCAGAAGCCAGCCGGTCCCTCTGAGGGCCAGAGGGGAAGGCCGAGGATGGCCTGTCTGTCCCCGCTGTGTAAATGGACTGCTGTCCAATGTCGGGGCCTGCCACCTTCTATAGGAGAGTACTGAGGCTGATTAGAAGAGTTACGGACATGGAGAACTTTGAGACACACAGGCTGCCCTGCTTTTCTGGAATGACCTTCTTGGAAAAGGAAAACAGGCATCTTTCTCTTTAAAGGAAATGAATCGGCTCAACGTTGGCCCAGATGACCTCAGTGCTAGCATGTCTTGGTATCTGGTGGTAGGGCTGGCAGGGGACACTCAGGATGGTGTAATGCGGGCTACGGTGCTATTCACTCAAACCTGAACCTCACCTCCAGCTCTGAGACGGCCCTTGCTCCGTTCCTACAGAAACTGCAGCACTCTGGGGTCTGCTTAGATGTCATCCCCTGCCACCTGCAAGAGACAAGGACCCAGCATCAGCCCGCCCTCCCCAGGAGCCAGCTGACCTTGGCTACCCATGCTAGGAAGGCCCACTTTTCCTGCCTCTTAGTGCCTGAAGTTGGACAGCCAGGACCACCGGGCTGGCCATTGCCCCTCCTGCAGGACTTTGGTCCTTGCCTCTTCAAAAACAACTGGACACTTTCTAGCCTACTTGGGTGTCTCTGGGGGCCTCTACCTCCTGTTAATTTGCATTCCTAAGTGCCCTTCCCCAGAGGGTATAGCCAGAGCAGCCGACCTGTTGCCATTCAGAACTCCTTTTGAAGATTAAGATGCAAGATTCCTTAAAGTAGCCACCCATCTCTGAGGACCTACTCATGCCCCTAGAAACAAGCTACGTACCCTTGTTCCCCTGAGCCTGTTCCCCCACCTGTAAAATGGGGATGTTAGTGTGCATCTCGCAGGATCGTTGGGAGGGTCAGATGATGAGCCTCCAAGGGATCCTCAGGCTGAGAACAATGCACAGCATGGCAGACTAAGTTCCACCGAGTCATCAAAGGTCTCACAGGGAAGATCTACTCGGTGCCCAGCTGATAAGCCAGGGAGCGGGCTTCTGTTTCACAGGTCACAGATTCCAGCCTGTGTGTTGACGCCCATCTTGGCACAGATACCTGGTTTAATACGCAGTAACTGAATCGATGGTAATTTGAGTGGAGATGATTTGCTGACTGCACAATAAGCATGTTCAATCTCAGTGCCACCCACTGAGATGACTACTCACGGGCACACAAACCAGCCAACCAGCCAGTCGACCTAAGCAAATTAGAAGATGGTGCCTTCCGCTTCCAACCAGGTACCTGGGGCGGAGGAAGATGAGCTGTGGATCCCATCCCTCTGCAGTTTGCCCATTATTGCAGAAAATCCAGTGAGTTACTGTGCATCCCTTACTCCTAAGCCAGTCTGCACGTCAACATCTGAGCCTCTGTTTCTTCATCTGCAACCTGATCGAGGGCCATGGCCTTGAGTGTTGAGTCCCCTTGCCTATCGGGGCCACATAGTGGCATAGGCAGAACTTAGAATTGGAGCCCTGGCACTCTGGCCCGGGGCCCAGGTCTGCCGCCACCTAGTTCCAAGCCCTCCTTGGACCAGCCAAGCATCCCCGGGGCCCTTCATCTCCATCTCCTGTGAAAGCCAAGTGCACGTGGGGCCAGGCAAGATGGGAACCTCATGCGGAGGTGGCAGCGTGTTTGTTATTCCTGCCCTGCCCCCTGGAATGGGGCAGCGATGTGGCTCGAGGACATTGAGTAATAACTGGAGAAAGGACCGCTCTGATTCCCAAATAAACAGCTTGTGAGTGATGAGGGTACCCTCGCTCCCCCCTCCACCCAGGCAGCTGTGGCCGCCAGCCCCATGCACATCCACGGAGGGCAATGAGCACCAGCAGGACCCACTTCAAAAGGCTCCAAGGGCCTCCGAGCAGGGGCAGCTGCTGCTGATGGAACCAACGTGCCTGGGGGCTGGGGTGGCCTCTGCAGCAGACGTCCCGAGCCGTCCAAATACATCAGCATGGAGTCCGCAAAAGCCCAGAGACCAAGAGCAGGAAAAATAAATAATTCCCTTATCTCTGATGAAGGTTTCCCTTTGATCTCATTTCCCTCTCTTCCATCGCTTTCTCCCCACCCCCTTCCCTGATTTTTCTTTCCTCACTACCTTTTCTTAAACTTTAAAAAGAAAAAAAAATCCTTTCCTTCTCGTCATTTGATTTATGCCCCAAACAGATTTGGGAGTCTGACATCCCCTGATGAATTGGTGGGGATTGATTCAGAGACCCCAAGCTGGCCGGGAAGGCAGCCTGCCGAGGGTGGGGTGGCTTCCCCTGAAGAGGGGGAAAGTGACTGGGCTGAGGGGCCCTCTGTGTGAACACGCATGTAGAGGCATGTTCCTCGCGCTTGGGCCGCCTGGGCTTCCGGTGGTCCCACGTGTCTGAACCAACATAGGAACGAGGGGAAGCGACTCTTGACGCTCCCTTCCTCGCTGGAGGGTTCTCCATTGAACACTTGCTGACCGTGTTGGGAGCACTGGGAACTGAGTTGGAGAAATGACTCCAGCCGCAGACCAGCTGCTCTGACTTGGAGCAAGATCATGCCGAGGCCATGGGCTCTGGGCAGGTTGGCCCAGGTTCCAGTTCTAGTTCTAGCTCTGCCACTCACTATGTGACCTTAACTTCCGTGCCTCCGTTTCCCATGCATGAAGTAGGGTCAGAGGCATGTGCCACCAGATTAAACCAGTTAATACTGAAAGGGCTTCATGGCGTGTTTTCATGAGCTGTTGGGAGGGAAGCCAGCCAGAGAAGCAGCCGACAATATCGTGGGGACCAGCCAGTGCCTCCGAAGACTGCAAGGAAAACAGATGAGGGTGGCCTGTGCAAAGGTCCTGGGGCAGAGCACTCAAGGGACTAATCAACTGTTAGTGCCTGGAAATTCAAAAAGTAGAGAGAAATGAGACTGGGGGAGCCGGTAGCAGAGCTGACAGGATGCAACCGGGAGTTCAGTCTCCGTCCACAGGACGACGGGGAGTCCCTGAAGACAAGGCAGACGGTGGCGAGGTGTGCGTTTAAAAGCCCCATGTGTGGCTAGAGCCTGGGAATGGGGACTGGAGCGGAGGCTGGGAAGGCAGATGGGAGCTCTCCAGGGAGGAGGTGACATGGAATTAGATGAGCTTGGCTTCTCCTTCCTCCTAACAGATGGCAATGAGGTGGGGATTGCAGAAAGAATTGTACCAGGCTTGACGAATACAGACGTAAAGGACAAGGTGGTCTCCCAAGGGGTGAACACCTGGTGTCCGGCCCCATCCACTGCAGTGCCAAAGGTGGAAGTGTTTTTTGTTTTTTTGGTTTTTTGTTTGTTTTGCCAAGGAACGAAAGAAATCACTGGAGCTGCTGAATTTGTCTTGCACACCTAAGCCAACAACAAGCCAGAGAGAGTTATTGAAGAATCGGATTGAGTAACCAGTCTCCCGTGTGGAAATTGGAGATATCTGAACCCTGATTTTAAGATGAGGATCAGTGGCTTCTAAACCACACTGCTCATTGGGATTTTTAGGAAATACAAACGTTTGACTTCTACCCGTCAGAGGTTACATGAGCTGGGACGTGGACATCAGGATATTTGATTCTAACGTACAGCAAAATTTGGGAACCACTAATAAAACCTTCATATGTGTGCCAGACGTTAGGTCAGGTAGATCACAGACCTCAACTTTAATCTCTACCACAACCCTTCGAAGGTGGTTCTACACAAGGTTCGTCACTTGCCCCAGATGGCACTGGTAATGTGTGGCTCATGTTTGTAGCTGAGCCATCTGACCCCAGATGCTTGGTGCTGTCCTACCTTCCGCTTGGGGTCAGAGCAAGGAAGTCTCACCATAGACCATAAGCTGCCATCTTCAAGTCCTCCATGGCTGCTCATCTGTCTCCAGGGGAGTAGAACGAAGTGGCCAAGGGCAGAGGGTGCATCAGCCTCCTGTGCTGGTGGAGTTGAAGCGTCTCGTTATTGGCGTTCACCTGGGCTGCCCGTGCTGGTGTCCGGGGAAAGATGCTGACCTCAAGCGTAGCCTCCTGGGAAGGTTAGCAACACATCGCGCCTCCTCAGGGGTTTTATCTGAACAAAGACTTGCGGATCATCTCAGTTCTGCAGTTCGCAAGGTCACAGCAGCCTGGACTCCCCATCCACCTTGGCCTCTACGGTCCTGCTCTGCTTGCGAGCCTTTAATTTTGCCTCTGTTGCGGCCCTTCCTGGACCAGAACCCTGCGTGCCGTGTAGTTAGGTTCTTCTAGCTGGATCCTCACAATGTCCTAGGACGAGGCCACCATGAGCCTCTTCCTGCCTTGGCTTTAGTTTCTAGCTTGCGGTTACGAGAAGAACTCCGAGTTCACGCTTGGACGCGTCTGCTGGTGGTAGGGCAATGGCAGGGCCCTGCGGGGTAGAGACCTTCATGTTGACTTCAGGGGACGTCGGAGACCCAGTTCCAGAGCACTGTGATGTTCCCAGCAGTGGCTGAGGACCCTTGCTCGTCCCAGCCTCTGACCACACTTGTCTCCCAGGGAATGACTTGTTCCTACGTTCCAGCATGTTCTACAGTTCTGACTTTCCTCCTTAAGTGCTTTTATGTTCAGTATTTTCCTCAAATGGCCTCTCTGAGGGAGAGGCAGGTAGGACCCCACACACACACTTCATGGATAAGCAAACCGAGGCTCGCCTAACTTGTGCCTGTGGGATGGGGGCAGCTCCAGGCCTTGACGCCTCTGACCTTAGTACACCGTTGCCTCAAGGATCAGAGCATCTCCCCCTGTCCACCGGACTTTGCCTCCCCCAGAGCACAGCGCACCTCCCGGGGGGGAGCAGAGTTTTCCTTGCGGGCCTCTCACTCCATGCTAAAAGCTGGAGGTGCTATGGTTTTATCGTCTACAATTCCAGACCATTCCAAGGCGAGTCTCCCACTTAGGAATACAGGGAGGTGATGCAGTGGCTAAGAGCTTACGCGTCAGAATGAGACCGTGGTTCGAGTGCAGCCTGCGTTTAATAGCCAGGCCACCCTGGGCAAATTCCTCAACCTTGCCGAGTCCGTTTTGTCCCTCTGCAAATGGGAATAGCGCCTCGCTGCTAGAGCTTTGGGGAGGTAGGGTAAACTCACGACACCTGGATGTCAGACTCCTCTGCTAGAACCTCTAGAAGGTGTCATACACCACCACATACACCACCCCAAGAAACGGGGCATACTTGAGAAAGACATCTAGTTCCAGCTCGTAAGAGTTGAGGATGAAGAATTGTTCTCAATCCACAGCCAGAATCTTGGGTGGGGGGACAGTGCGTGTAGGGAGGCAGCCGAGGGGCTGCTTAACAAGCACGTGAACTATCGTTATAGCCACCCTGATATCCACATTTCCTCCCTGCTAGCCTATCAAGCAAGAATAAAATTCTAAATGCATGCTGTTCCAAACAAAGGATTGAACAAGCTGGATAACACTAACAGGTTAAAACAACATAACGGGTGTTCAGCCACTCAGGAGGGCTCACGGGGTAGGAACTGATGTTGGCTTGGGAACCCCCTCCTAGGACAGCAGGGACAGCATGTGCCTCTCCAGGGCTGCACCCCACTTCTAGCGTAGGGGACGGTGCCTGGTTCCTTTTCCCGGTTGACTAGATTTTAATGAGACTGAAAACCAAAAAACCTCAAAATGACAAGCTATAGCCTCAAAGCCCACGTGAAGCTGATAAGGGTGAGAGCCGGAGGAAGCGGGTGGCGCGGCTCATCATAGAAACGGTCCAGATGAACTGTGTTGGTCATGGCCTCTTCCTGGTCTTACACTCCCAGGTGCAGGGAGCTGGGGGGCTTGGTGCTAAGGAAGCCAGATTCCAGAAGGAAGAAGCTTGGCTCATCCGTCTCTGCCACATCCCCAGATGGGAGCTCGGCACGAGGCCACGCAAGTGCTGTTCTAACCCCTGAGCAGGACCCCGAGCCGTCATCCTGCCCCCTCCAGACGGAACCCAGCACCAAGCTTCCAGGTTTCCAAGAGAGCAGGCAGGTGAGCGCCCACCTTTCCCGGTGGGGTTTCCTGGCTGCGGCTTCCTGTTGGAAACCTCTTCCCTCCTAACTCAGGTGGGGCCTGCTACTGTCCTTTGTCTATTCCAGGGGTGTATTCTTCTTGGGCCAATTTACACCAGCCTCAAAGTAGCCTCAGTTTCTAGGGGAGCTTAGCATCAAGACAAGTCAGAGAAGAAAGGAGGAGAAGGACGTGGGACAGACCCTGGGGTCTGCTCAGTGGAGCGTCGAGAGCCACATGGAGCACCGGTCATGAGGGAGAGCGACCTCACGCGCACAGAGAGATGGGGTAGCATCCCAGGACGCAGGCTGCGGTTCACACCTGTCTCCCCCAGATCGCTGCTCTTGGACAGTGTGCCCCTGAGCCCGTCTTCCTCCTCTGTAAAATGGTGATAGCAGTACCTGTTTCGCAGGCTGATGGGATTCAATAAATTCGGGTGACAAGGGACCTCATGTGCCAGACACTGTAAGTGCTAGTTGCTATAATTTTCTCCCTTGAACCCATAGTCTGCTGAGAATCCTATCTGGGGAGGGCGGATTTCCACCAAGGCTACTTGGGGACAGGATGAGGTTAATGCAGACCCCACGTGGCTTCATGCCGTCTTCTGTCCACAGAGGTGGGTTTAACCCTGTGCCCCCACAGTGTGAGCTCTGCCTGGCTTTGCCTCAGTTTCCTCCCCTGTGCGATGGAGGTGATTAGGACCTCCTGCTGCAAGGTGAGATGAGTGTGCACCTGGGGAGGACAAGGACTCTACAAAGTTGCAGTGACGTGCATGGGGACCCCGTGAGATAAATGCGGTAACGATGAACGAGCTTTCCGCGAGAAGCGGGATTCCAACAAGGAAGCGTATCGTGGCCTCCTCTAGGGAGCTGCCCACCCCCACCACATGCTATCGCTCTTGTTCCTTCCTTTCCATCCCTTGCAAGGAAAAGACCCGATTGGAGAAGGCCCAGCCCATCTGTTTCAAAAACTCGGGGAAAGATGCCAAAGGGCCTCCCCAGCTGGGGCCTGGTTGCCTCCGATAAGGAGGAAGAGGTGAATTCTGAAAATTAAACAAATCCTGGTGTCTTCGAAAGGTCACCCGGCTCTGAGGTTGGCCGTCCTGCCCGAGACAGACTGCAGGGCCGCCAGCAGGAAGAAGGGAGTCTGGGGAACAGATGAGACCAAAGCGCAGGGAGCCAGAGAGAAGGCCCAGATGTCACTGCCGCAGGTAGGAGGCCCAAGAGCCGAGGCAGGGGTCCTCCTGAGGCTGGCCGCCCATAGGCACCTTAGCAGCACCCACAATTGGCAAGAGAGGAGGGGTCATGTCCCCCCAACCCCTGGAAGAACCCACCTGGAGGTTTGAAGCCAGCTGTCGTCCCCCACCTGGCAGCAGGCAGGACTCGCGTCCGAGGTGTGCGTCTCACTGTACCATGATGGCAGAGCCACCCTGGCGCTCCATGGCCTCGCCTGGGCTGCTTTCCACAGGATCTGAGGGAGCTTGGCAGCCCATCACCTCTAGACGGGTACGTGCCCCAGCATACACAGCAGTAAGGCCACAGGACTGTGGCAGCTGGATCACTATGGGCCTGTTGAGCCCAGGAGGAAAGACAGGAGCCACACCAGGAAGCCATGCATGGAAATCCACAGCTGTGCGGCTGGGACCCGCAGTACGGGGGCCTCATTCCGTTCAATCCTTACAGCAGCCTGGTTAGTAACAGGTTAACAGCTGCTCTGGATCCTGGCTCTGCAGCTCCCCAGCTTCACGTTCATTCCTTTCTGCAAAGCCCTGTTCTCACCTGTGGTGTGAGTTCCTGCCGCCCCAAATCCAGGGCCTCTCCACCCAGTGCAGCGGTTAAAGTTCCCCACTTATCCTCTACAGTCTGGCCCCAAGGTAGGGAAGAAAAGCTACAGCTCTCCCTTCGTGGACCAGAGACGGGTAGACACCTTCACCCACAGACCCAGCTCCCCCACGCCAATCACGGAAATGCCAGCACCTCTCCCGGGATCGGCACCAGCTCTTCCCTGCGACCTCCGGACCCGCTCAAAGCACCACAGGCAAACATCCTGAAGGTCCTCTGGAGTCGAGCTCCTGGCCTTTCCCTGTGAACGCAGGAGGTGAGGGGGTGAACTGCCCGTTGGTTGCTGCTCAGCTTAAGAGCCTTTGCACGTGGCCGAAACACAAAATGTGGTTTGCCATCGGGAACTGTGCAGTCTGGCCGAGCAGGCGACATCGCCCAAGCGTGAGCCTTCTTTGGGCACTATGATCTGATTTGGATATTTACGTTTAATAGGAAGGGGACAAATGAGCAAGACTATAACACCTGCTGGTCCTGTCCTGTGGACACACGGACCCAAGGAGGCCAGAACAACACTTGGTGGGGAAGGCCGTAGTCAGCCCCGGGTTGGAGTCCCTAATCGGCCACCATGTGACATTGGACAAGTCTCCTCATTTCCCTAAACTTCTGACAAAGGGGCCACGCCACCCCACAGAGTAGCTGTGAACCTTTGGGAGCATATTCTTAGCAAGTCAGCCCCACATCCTGCAGCAAGCGCCCGAGAGGATGTAAAGAGGGGGTTTGTGACTTGGTTTTGGAGGCTCCGGTCCACGATTGGCCCCTTCAATTTGGGGGCTGTGGTGAGGCAGCCCATACAGGACTGCAGCAGGTTACGTGCGCACCCTCCTCGAGGCTCAGCCCAGCGCCGGGCACGTTGTGAGCGCGACTATTCCCCCATGGTCTCCCGTGTTGCTGCACGTTTTGAAAGCCATGGCCCTGGTTGCCCTTTTGTTCTGGGGACTGACCCTCTAGGATGTTTGGATAGCAAATTGCCTGGCAAGACAGAGGCCTGGCCTTCCTCCAAAGCAAAAGGCAGTTTTGTTTGGGGTGCAGTAAAGAGATTGTTGCTTCTCGGGCAAAGGCCAGACAGGGGTACTCATGGCTCTGTGAGGCTGCCCGTGCCCAGGATTTCTCAGCTGGGATGCAAACTCGCCTTGTGGGCAGTGCTCCCCTGGGTGGCTGAAGGTCACTCTTGGAGGATCTTGGGAAGCAAGGGAAACTGACAACCATGATGTTCATGCTGCTTCCTGGGCCATGAGTAAAAAGTTCTTTGACCCTAAACCCTGTCAAGAAGTGATGTAGCTTTGAGTTGATAGCTCTCCTCTGTGTGCACCTGCCATTCTTATAGCAAGAGAGGTGGGGGTGCACCCCTTGAGTCTTGGCTGGAGCCTGCTTTAATCAGTAGGGCATGGTGGAAGTGAGGTTCTGGGACTAAGCTCTTATGAGGACTTGCAGCGGCTACTTTTCTTCTAGAAGTCCAGACGCCGTGTTGCAAGGAAGCCAAGGCCACTCTGAGGCCGCATGCAGAGAGACCCTGCAAGACAACAGGCTGTGTGGTGCTCCACCTGGATCACCAGCTAGATGACGTCTTGCAGGACAGAACAACCACCCTGCTGAACCCCACCAAGTGCCAGGCTCAGTGAGAAACGTGCAACCGTCGTCCTGAGCTACGTGTTTTAGATGTTGGTTTTATGCAGCAACCGTTCTGATCCCTTCTCCAGGATGTACTGTGAGGGCTGTCTGAGTTGATTCCTCTGTCCCTGAGCTTGGCCTGTTCCACCTGGCGATGGTCACAGCCAGTCATCACTCAGGCATGGGGTCTGTCCATCAGTGTCTCCAGCTTACAGGCAACAAAGTCACTTCCCTCGAGTGGCTTGGAGAGTACTTGTATTGAGCTTTATCTGGAGTTACCTATTCCAGTGTGATACAGAGTGGCAATAGATAATAGTGATATAAACCAGGACCATGAGACCAGGTGACCTGGAATGGCCCCATTCCTGAGCAGTCAACTGATCAATGCCCTTCCCAAAGAGTCTCCATCTCACCAAGCTCTGGCCTCCATTGTCCCCTTCTCCCCTGCCTTGCTGTAGACAGACCTCCTTTAGCTGCTGCTTGGAGCTGAGAAGATGTTGGGGCACACCAGAGGGTATTTGTGTTTCCCAGCCTTCCTTCCATCACCCCCTGTTTCACTGTTCCCCTTCAGATCCTCCTGTGCCTCGGACCCAGAGCTGGTAAGCCGGTCTCAGCCTTCCCTGCCCTATCTCCCATCACCTGCATGCTCAGGCCAGAGAAGCCACTTCTGCCTGTGGGCAAGGACCAAAGATGCCCAGCCTCCCACAGCGGTGGCCTCCTTATCTGTCCCCAGTGTCAGAGCACTGCTACAACCCCTCCCCCAGGCTGGGCTGACAAGCTTGTAGTTTGCACTTTTCCAAAGCGATGTCCACTTTGGGGAGGGTGGCGGGGCCTGAGACCAGCCACTTCCTTTGACAAATGCCAGCGCAGACAGCTATACACTGTTCTACAAAGTCCAGCACCCACGGCACCCTGGGGGGGATGGGTAGAGCAGGGAAGTGGTCAGGCAAGTCACTTCCCAAGGACGGAACCCGAGAGGGCACATGCTGGTGGCATCTGCACACAGGAGGGCCGTGTACCCCAGGGCCCGATGGGCAGTGGTGGGTTCAAGCCCCAGGTGCCTGGCTGTATCACGTAGGTGACACACCTGAGCTTCGTTTTCCTCACCTGTAGAATAGAGGTCAACGTCTTGCTTGCTCGGTCGTCTAACCCTGCTCAGTGCATCGCCACACCATTTACAACAGCACCCAGCATCCCATTTCTGTGGAGCAGATCAGTGCATGGCTTAGCTGAAGTTTCTAGAACAGGGTCTCAGAAGGCTGGGGTCTCATCAGAAGGTTCTAGTATGGAAATAGCTGCTCCAAGCTCCCATGGTGACTGGCAGGATTTGGTCTCTTGCGGGTTGTAGAACTGAGAACCTGGGTTCTTTGCTGACTGTTGATTGAAGGCTGCCGTTGGGTCCTGGCCATGTGGACCCCAACGTGACAGCTTCATCAAAGTCAGCAAGGGAGAGTGTGCTGGCAGACGGGCATCGCCATGACCTGGAAGGCCATCACAGGGTCGCCACCAAAGCCCATTGCCATGCGCTGCAGCCAGAAGTAAACCACAGGCCCTACTGTGCTCTGGGGAAAGGAGGGTCCCTCTAAGGACCACTTCAGAGCTTGTTCACCATGCTTGCCCAACTCCTGAGCTGCTGAACGGCAAGTACTCAGTTGAGTGCCGTATTCTAAGCCTTTCTTCCCGTTCAAAGCTAACGTTCAGGGTCCCTGCAGGAAAGAAGGCAGAGCTCGACACAGAAGCCCCCAGGAGATGCAGAATTTTAGGAGGGAGAGATAAGTACTCTTCAAAGTTTGTCTTAAAGGTACTTGGCTATTCAGGAGGCTCATGCAGGAGGATACAAGTTTGAGGACAGCCTCAGCAACTTCGCAAAACCTTATCTCAAAAGGAAAAACGTTGAGGCCCAGGTAAACCTGCCTACTATTCAAGGCACATCAATGCTCAGTTGTGGTGCTCAGCAGTAAGGATGGAGATTCAACAAAAGCCCAAGAATATCCTCCATGTGTTCGGTGAATTTTTTATTAAAGCCACCAAATTTCTATTTTAAAGCTTCCTTTTATGGATTCCCCAGGTCTTATCAAAAACTGAATTTAGGAAGTAGTCCAGTTTATTCATTCAACATTCTTTTTATGATGGGTACCAAGGTGATGCTGGGGGTGCTTGGAGAGTACAATCCTGTGTGGCTGGGTTTGGTCCCCCTTCCACCTGTGTCCCCTTCAGCCTTGTTCCTTTCCTCCCCACTGTAAGCCCCCCACCTTTTTCCAGTGCTGTGGGAAAAGGGTTGAGGGTTCTGCAGCAGACCCAGGATGGTTAAGAGGGTGCTTGCTCATCCTGGCCAAATGTCTCCCCATCCCTCACCTTCCCCATCTCATAGATGGGGCACAGAACTCTGTTCCCCTATTCCACAAGGGGGTTATGAACTTAGAGACCATAGAAGGCCAAATACTCCCGCAAGGTGCCAGGAGTAGCTGAGTCTGGAGCAGTGGAAGGGTGTAGGCAGGAGGGGAATGGAGCTAGCTGGTGCTCCTGGGTACAGAAGCTGTTTTGCAAGAAGCCTTCTAGAGAAGGGTGGTCATGGTGTTTGTGTGACAGTGTGAATATGCTCAATGCTACTGAACTACACGATTTTTAACAGAATGGAACGGTTGAGAGAACGGCGTGCATGCGGCTGCGGAAAAAGGACCTTGTGCATGGCAGCCGGCTTTGCTGCCACCACGGTGCACGGACTCATGCACACTGAGCAGCGCCCCCACCCCACTCATCCATCTTCCCAGGGCCAGCCGAGCACCTCGCTCATCCATCAGCCCCTCTCGCCCACTTTTCCCAGCCCACCAACTCATCTTTGAGCCACCTGCTGCTGCTCTCACTTCCCTCCATGACCCTCACTTCTCTCCCTGATCACCCAACTGTATGAGATGCAGGAAAGAAAACCGAAGCAGGTGTCACGGCAGTGGAGATGAGATTGCTGAGGTCTATCGTCTCCCCAACTCTGCGCCAGGGGCTGCAGGATTCTTTGCTGCTCCCCAAACTACAGATGTTAAGTCACCTGAGGGACTTGGCAAACAGGAGTCCAACTCAGGAGGTCCAAGTGGGCCTAGGTTTCGACATTCCTAACTGGCTGCTTCTGATGCTGCTGGTCGGGGACCGCACTTTGAGAAGCCACTCCTGAGACACTGCCCAGTTCCTCTCTGATGCCTGGCCCCAAAGAGGACTCTGAGAAGGACTTGCGTGACATTGAGGATCTTCCGGGGCCACTCCTACACAATGCCAGTGAAGCTGGCCGGTGGGTGGCCATCTTCAAGTCACTGGAGGTACCATTATCTGTCTTGGAGAAATTCTGGTTACAAAAGCAACTGAGGGAAAAGAAAGCTTCATTACAAAAGAATCCCAAATAATTTTCAGTACCTCCCCATCCTGGGCAGAGCTCAATCCCTGCATCCTTAAAAACAGGAGCAGAGCTGGGAAGGAGATGGTAATTGTGGTCGTGAAACTGGCAAACATCAACCGAGTGCTCAAGGTCACCACCCCCTGCCAGGGTGGTGGGAACTGTGTCAACTCCCGGTTGCCACAGAGTCGCTGACCAGTGCCCAACACCATGAAACCCACCAAAGGGACTCTAAGCTCAGCATGGGTTGCTCGTGGTCTGGACCTGGAATACCGGCCAAAGCTCCCCTTGCAGGCCTGGTCCACGGTGGGAACGGTAGGTGGAGCCTGGTTGGGGTGGGTCTTGGGTGTGCCTCTGGGGATGATCTTGTTCCTGCCCCTTCCCCTCTCTGCTTCCTGGCTATGAGCTCAGCAGCTCTGCTCCGCCCTTCTGCCATGATGATCTGCGTCACCATGAATGCACAGCGACAGAGCCAGGGGACCAGGGACTAAAACCTCACGCTGAGCCCAAGTCACCCTTTGCTCTGCTAACTTGTTCTTAAGTATTTTTTCACAGCAATGGAGAGCTGTCAAACATGAGTCCTGGAAGGGACCTTGGGGAAGCAGAGAACACATGTCGTTGTGGAGCGGTACAGTCCAACCCAAGCCTGCAGCGTGGATAAGGGGAGCGAGCCACAGCTGGTGCTGGTTCCACGAAAGACGCTAACCTCAGGAGTGAGGGCTATTGAGGACTCTGCTGCCTTGATCTCTTTGTAAATCTAAAATCCCAAAATAAAAGTTCCTTAGGGAAGTAGCTGGCCTCTTACTGTGGCTGGGAATCACTTGGAAGCAGAATTGCACCAAGTGGCGGCTTATAAGGAAACATGTCACCATTCTGAATTGTCTCCTGCCAACTTTTCTCCAAAATACATTTGTGTAATTAGTGAAAGAAACCAGGAAGGGGGTGCATTATCTGCAAAGAATCCAACGTTCAGGTTCCACTAGTTTAATGTGGTTTTTGCTGCTCTATGCAGGGAGTCCTAAACGGTCCTAACTTTGGACTTGAAAATTCCTTTCAATGATTAAAAATTGAACCCAACAGCAGTCTGTCCCATTGTTAAATACTGAAGTCAGAAAAAATTTTGCTTTTATCAGAATATTTGTCCCTAAAAGATGAAGTTGAGACTAACCCGTTCATCAAGATTCCCCCAAGTCCTCTCCTCGGCATGCCAGAGCTATGGCTTACGCCTGCCCACTCCCCATCTGGTCCCTGCCTTCTGACATTCACCCCAATCGTGTGTCTGTGGCTCATGAATATCCTGCCCTCGCTATTTGAGAAGCCCCTGCACGAGGCAGGGAGGAGCTCCCGACCGCGGTGAGTGTGACAGCGGCTGGCTTGCGGCTTTCCTGCGGTCTTTGGGAAGCGCCGCAGGTGCACCATCAACAGCCAGCCCTCTACATCCGCGGGCTCAGAAAAGCACTGAGCATGCACGTTGCCTTGTGATTAAAAATCCACCATGGTAACCCACGTAGCATTCACCTGGGCTTAGCCCTGAGAATTAATAGGAACATAGGTTCTGCGGGAGTGCTACGCCATGCGTCAGGAACCTGAGCCTCCAGGGTGGTCCAGGCAGCAGATCCACACGGGTACCAAGCACCCACAGAGATTGCGGCACCCGTACAATGACGAAGGAGCACAAAGACGGGCAGGTGCGGGAGGGCTCGAGAGGACGGGTAACAGTCATCTGGGTGCCTTTAAGGATGGAGCAGCCTAACAGAACTCGGAGGTGTCTCACAGGGTGAGCATGCTCACCAAGGCTGAAAACACGGGACCACGTCTGGGACACACTACGCGATAACTGATACTTTAAAGCAACGTGTAGCTGGGCGCGGTGGCACATGCCTGTAATCCCAGCCGCTTGGGAGGCTGACGCAGAAGGATCCTCAATTCAAAGCCAGCCTCAGCAACTTAGCAAGACCCTGCATCAAAAATAAAACGGGCATGGGGCTGGAGCGGTGGCTCAGCAGTTACGGGGCACTTGCCTGGCACGCGCAAGTATGCGAGTTCAAACCCCAGCACCACGTACACAACGAAGTCTAGGAGCAATGACAGTCATGTGAAAAACTAAAAATTGTCCCCTCTTTTTTTTTTTTTTAAACGGGATGTGGCTCAGTGGTTGTGCCCCTGGGTTCCAAAAAAGTGTAGAAAATGACCCTAGATCTACATTTGTTTTGAAATATAAAGACATGGGAGAAAGAGGAATAACCAAATAGTGGTCTCCGGAGAGCAGTAAGACTCTCTTGTGTTTTTGCTTAGTTATCTTAGCAGTCGGGAAGCCCCAGATGGAGGAGGGTGCTGCCATCCGCACATCTGTTCTCCTGGTCCATCAAGCGTGCCTGACTTGCCCTGCCATCCGGCCTGCGTCCTAGGTGTGAGTTATATCAGTGCCTTGGCTGTGCACGGCCGTGAGCCTGACCTGACACTGTCAGTCCTGAGGAGTGGCTGTCCCCCACCTGCAGAGGGACAAGCTGCTTCTCTCATCTTCAGCAGAGGTGCGGCCGGCTGACCTCATGCTTTCTGCCCTAGCACCCAGAGCCGGGCACGGAATGCAGGATTTAGTCCTCACCACCTTGTGGCATGGGAACTGTGGTGATTCTAGCAGGCAGGTGACGAGACCAGGAGTCTAGAGGACGTTCTGTGTGATACCCAGCTTGTGGATGGTGGAGGAGGTGAGGACTCTCTCCAGCCATGTTTCTGGATTTAGAATAAAAGCAAGGAGCCATGGAACCCAAGATTTCAGATGCATGCTGAAAATCCCCTTCCCTGCAGGTGGGTGCCTGGGACATGAACATACGCCCACCCAGGAGGGCGCTCCCTGGCGCTGCCGTTGCGTGCATGGGACTTGCTAGTGAACGTTCCCCAGGAGAAAAGGGGTGACTGGGAGGAGTTAAGCGGAGGAGGGGTTTCAAGCAGTCCCAGCCTCCACCTGCTCCTGTGGGGTGCTCTGGGGTGGGAATCGGGCCCCTGAGTTGTCCAGACTTCTGTGATCCCTGCCAGTCATTGCCTGTGGGCCACCCCAGGACAACGCAAGATCCCACAAATGTGTGTCCTGGGAAATCAGGCCAGAGCAACTCTTCATATCTCCTGCGAAGGCTCCGAAAGAGCTGCGGGCTCAGGTCATTATGGGGCCACACAGGCAGGCGGACTGAAATCTGGGTGCAAAACCGGTGGTACCCCTATGGTGATACCCACTGCCCTCGTCCTGGACGCACACTGACCCCCTCCCTGAGACCACCCCAAGCACCACAACCCCCTCTTCCAGACACCATCAGTCTATGCTGGGGCCAAGCACTCCCCCTGTGAATCTCTGCCTCCACCTTTGTGAAATGGAGTCTGGAACGGTGTGGTTTAAACAGGGCTTTCCTATGTTACACAGGAGTCTGATGCAAAAAAAATAGCTGGAAGCTGCCGGCTTCTTGGATCCTCCATATCCCTTTGGCTCACTTCTAGAACTCTGCCCCAGCAAGACAGCACAACCACAGCACAGACTCAAGGTGGACGAGGCTGTTGATTGTAGCACAATTTATAACATCAAAACGCATCCCCCCCACAGGGGAACGGCTGGGGACTGATGGCACTTCGCTATGGAATAGCATGTAGCTGTTAAAAAGATGAGACCAGCGAGTTGTAACTTAAACACACTCAAGACACAGTAACAAAAAGCCCAAGGGCAGAGTTCACAGAGCAAGCCAGCCTCGGTAAAGGAGGTAAATCCATGTGTGTTGTAAGGGTGAGGCTGGAGGAGCTCCAGGTGATAGAAGGTCAGACCCTTCTGCAGTTTTTAGTTTACTTTAAAGACCTTCACAGCTATTCAGAGTTACAAAATTTCAACTAAACCCTTAAAGAGCGGCTGAATGGAGCATGGGAGGGCATCGAGGGCCCTGGCAGCCTCCACCCGGTTATCCCAGGTAGACACGGTTGGCTTCAGGCCATCGGCCCCTCCACCTCTCCCTGCCCCGGGCCCCACCCCCAGGGCTGTCCCGGCAGGTCCTCCTGGGATGTCTCACATTGACATGGCCCGTGCTGCCCAGCCCACCAGCTCTCAGCAGGCCTGCTGCCCCGGCCCTGACCCCAGCTCTCCAAGAGGTTGAAAGGCCACAGTGAGATAACCCAGCCCCAGCCACCCACCCCTGGAAGATCGAAGAGGAGGAGGAGGAGCTCCCGGGCTGCCTGCTCAGGGTCTCCTCAGAGTCCCCCATGAGAACAGCCACCGTGCCCTGAGCACTTGGTGTGCTCCCGGCACGGAGCTCAGCCCTCAGCAGTGTCGGATCAAAGGCATGGACGCTGGAGCGGTCGCCTGGTGTCTCTGGGCCTCGGCTTGCTCATCTGGGAACTGGGTAACAGCACCCACATCACAGGCTGGGAGGAAGGACTTTGTGTGTTCATATATTCCCGCACCCCCTCTCACCTGCATGCACCTAATTTTCTATTTTGTGTGTATATTTATACGAACACAGCCCACACACTCTAAGCACTCTGGGTGATCTGTCCTTAGCACAGATAAGAGCTCTGGTGAGGAGCTCAGCCTGGGCCTGGTTTAATCAGCTCCACCAATAATATTGAAGTCAGGCCACCATGAGTGACAGGGAGGCTGGGCAAGTGTCCCCCCGCAACTCTTGCAGAGTTGGTATCGGACAGGAAGTGTCCTCGCAGAATCCGATGCCATTTGGATGAAATTCTCACAGCGTGGGCTGGGACTGCCAGGGGGTCTGTCACTTGGTCTTCGGGGGAGAGAGTGGGGCAAGGAGCGGGGTCTTCTGCTGAGCAAGGGCAGGGGGCGCCACTTACATTGCCTTCTGGGTGGCATCTGGATAGCCGTTCTTAGACTGTGACCACGGCAGGCCCACTCGACCTGCTCAGCTGGGGTCACTGGGAAACAGGTGTGGCAGTGTGTGGGGGACCGGCATCCGGGCCATTGTCCTCTGACCTCCTGACAAGGGCTGTCTGATCTAGTTCCTTTCCTAGTCTGTAAAACGGAGGTCTTAGTAAACGATCACTTTACGATAATAAAAATGATGTTATCTACTAATGATTTGAAGTTAAAATGCAATCCACGGAGGGCAAGGGCTGGGTGCTGTGCGACCTCCTCTGATCTCCCCATGACCTCGGGAGCGGCCACCATTGTGTGTCCGCCAGGCACGGTGCTGAGCGCTGCCCTCGCCAATGCTCAGATGGGGAAACTGAGGTGCACAGAGGCGGAAATCCCTGGTCCGAGCTCTCAGGGCAGCGGTGGTGGAGCTGGAGGTAAATCAGCCTCTTGGGCTCCTGATCTCACTCTGCCCCCGGCAGAGGGTCCCTTCCGCTTGAAGAGCACCGAGGACCCCGTGTGGCGAAGGCTGTGTCTGGAGAGCAACTGGGACGGAAGTGGGAATGGGGGTGGGAAGATCTGAACCCCTGCCCACCCCTGTGGAGAAAGAAAGGGAGATTCCCAAGAAACCAGCGGGTTGCATTCATCTCAGCTCTGGGGGGACAGGGACAGCATGAAGCTCCAACAAGGGATTGGCTGATGGACTCAGCCACACAGGAGCCCACATCACAGAACACACGGGCAGTAAAGGAAATGCTAGAAAAGCAACGGGAAGAAACATGGAGATCTTCATCTGTTTCAGAAAGCCACATTCTGCGTCCTCACGGCCAGATGTCGAGGGCGTATCACAGGTTTATACCCACAAGGTAAAATCAGGGACACGTTTTTTATCATCCTTGTTCCCGTGTTTTCCAAGTTAGAAAACACCGAGCGTTTTGTTTTTCTTCTGGAGAAAAACACGGTCATATAAACATTTTGCAATTCTTTTTATCCTACCTTTGTGGGAGAAAAACCTCCATTCTGGGCCTCGGTTTCCCCACCTGGATGATTCCGTTGTGTCCCATCGCTAAACGCGCTGCCCATGTTGGGGAGATCTCCTGGGGGTTGGGGATTCATGGCAGAGGCTCCTTCCAAACCTTTCCAGTTCCTAAAGTCCATTCATGAGCTTCAGCTCAAATCCCTAAAAGTGGACAGTTGACTTTGTCCCTTGGATCTGGAAGGACAGGGACATCTCAGGAAATGCTCCCAGGGCTGAACCCGTTTTCCAGGAGGACGCGTGACTGCCAAGATGACGGGAATTTCAATCTTACGGGCACATCAGGTCTCAGTGTTACTTTCTGTCAAAGGGGGCCAAAGTTTGCTTCTTGATCCTAAATGCTATGGGGAGGAAGGGGCTGATTACAGGGTGTATCACTAAATCGGGGACCAGTTTTTTCTCTAAGCTCATCCTTGGGGACGGGAGGGATACAGTCTGGGGAGAAGGTGGTCAAGAGAAACACAAGCATAATTCCTCACCCCCTCCCCTACAGCAATACATTTCTTATATGCTGACAGCCTCCTGACATCTCCCTGGAGTCCAAGGGGCTAAGTTCACCTAGACTGATGTGTTGGGCCAGGTTCTTGCCTTACAGAACCAACATCTTGGCGTTCATTGTGACTAAAAGCAAACTCTCCAGGCGGGATGCAGTAGCACACATCTATAATCCCAGTGACTCAGGAGGCCGAGGCAGGAGGATTGCAAGTGTGAGGCCAGCCTCAGCAACTTAGCAAGACCCTGTCTCAAAAGGTAAAAGGGGGCTGGGTAAAGCATCCCTGTGTTCAACCCCCAATACTAGGAGGAAGAAACAGCAAGCTCTCTAAGGAAACAGAGGTGCCATGGGTTTGGGAGCTCACCACAAGTATGTGAGGCTGAGACAAACTCGCATGCCGAGTCCTCCTGGCCTCGTGTGTCTCCTGAGAACACCTGGCCCCTGGGCGCCCCACCCTCCCTCCTGTGCCCCAGACTCAGCCCTCTCCCAAGAGAGGGATGGATGGACACTTGGGACCATAGTTAGCCAAAGGGCAACTGCTGCCTGCCCATCTGTCCCCCTACGCACACCCCTGACCCTATCTCCATTTTACAGCTGCAGAATCCCAAGCTAAGAGCAGCCTGGGTGTCCCATGAGGGCCAAATGAATTCTCAGGTGCTAAGCTCTTAGAAGGCAGAATCCTAATAAGTGACCCTCCTAACGTTCATCGTCTGTCCTTATCCAGAGCACCGGGTCACGACACTGGGGGTCTAACCCAGAGTCAGGGCTTGAACCCAGAAACTGCGGCTTGTCCATTGCTCTTCCACTCTGTCACGTTCTTTCTCGCGATCTTGTTCCTGATGGGGGACTTTCAGGTACAATGTGGGCTGCCTGGGGGCAAGAACAGGGATAGGGGCTGGAAAGAACATCCCGCAGGTCTCTGAAGTTCCTCGCAAATGTGACCCGGCCTCCACCCCGGCCTCCACAGACTCAAGCCTCCACGTCCTCACCTCCACAGACCTTCGCCGGCAGCTGCGGGTTTCTGCTTCCCTGATTCCAGGGACATTCCTCTGCCTGAACAGCCCAGATGTCAGTCTACATTTGCACCCCTGGCTGAAAGACAGAGTAGGAGAGCATGAAAAGCTTTTTTTTCTGAGACGAACTCAGGATCACAGCAAGGGCAAGAGAAGAAAGGAGGCTTTTACCTGAGATGATGCTACCCACTCCCCGTTCACCACCTGCTGGCCCGACAGTGGGGCCAGCCCTCTTCAGGTCTGGCCCGAAGTCCTTGGAATCCTCCCTGGAGGAGCTGGCTACCTAAACATTGGCCCTACCCAAAAGATGTCAATGCACGAGGTTGATTTTAAATGCATGAGGGCAAAACTCCTACAATGCAGAGAACACAATAACATATTCTGGAAAGGACCAAGGTGGCATCTTTACGATGGCTGCTCCTCTTGAATCTTGAACGTGGATCCCGTTGCCCTAGTGGACCTCTGGTGGATCAAAGAGAAAGCACCCAGCTGAGCCCTTCTTAAATTCTTATCCAGAAAACCATGAACAAATTACAGTAATTATTTGAAACCACCAAATGTGGGGGTTGGCTTGTTACACCCCAGAGGATAGAACAGACAGACAGCTATTTTCCTAATTTCCACACACCATCATATTATTTATTTACGATTTTCCTCCTCTACATTGACTTTTTCATTTTCTTTTGCAGGTATTTATCTTTGCATCAGTACCACGTGTTACGGGCTGATTCTGTGTGCCCTTAAAATCATGTGTTGAAGTTCTCATCCCCAAGTACCTTAGAACATGAATACTGTCGGATAACGGTGTCTTTAAAGAGGTAACTGAGCTAAGTAGGGCCACTGGCGTGCACCCTAACCCCACCGGACCGGTTTCCTTATAAGGAGGGGAGATGAGGACGTGCAGAGCGGGAGGCCACGTGACCGTCCTTAAGCAGAGCAGCGCACACCCTGACCTGCCACTTCCAGCCTCCTGGAATATCCGGTCTAAGTCCCCCTAGCCCAGCACACTAGCGTACCGTGAACCTGTGCCCCATACCGCTGGAGGCGGGTAGAAGGTGCAGTAGACTCTTCCTCCTCTCTCGAATTTTTCTCATGCCCCCCCCAATGCCTGCAGAGGTGAGCGCACATGGAGGAAAACTATAAATTCCCATCTACACAAAGGAGGGTTTGGGATTCAGACAGAGGCCCAGGAGAGGGAGTGGGGAAGGTCACAGGATGTTGATTGGTGGAGCTGAGCTGAGAGCCGGAGCTCCCAGGCCACCCATCCAAATTTAGTGTCCCCGCTGTGTCTTGGGAACTTTCTAGCATCAATCTGAGCCTGCAATCTCTTAATGCAAAGGGACATTTTTCACATGAGAGAATGTTCGTATTTTATCGGTCACTAACACTTTAGTGTGAATTGCGTGGCTGCCTCTTTAGCCGGCTCAGATCTAGAATGGTGTAAACATAACTGATGGGAGGGAGACGAGAGCCCATGCAGGGCGAGGACTCCCTGCCGTGGCCTAAACATCTCTGTCCCCCCAGTTCCAGATTCTTGTGTTGACACCCTAACCCCCAAGGTGATGGTGGGAGGTGGGGCCATTTGGAAGGTGCTCAGGTCGTGAAGGTGTCCTCCTGAATGGAATCCGTGCCCTTGTGACAGGGCCTGCAGGAGATCCCGCACTCTTTCCATCCACTGAGGACCGCCAGAGGGCGCCATCTGAACCAGGAAGCAGGCCTTGCCAGGCCCAGGTCTGTTGGCACCTTTGATGTTGGTCTTCCAACTCCAGAATTGTGAGCAACAAACTTGTTTTTAAAGCATCAGGTGGTGATTTTTTAACACCCCAACGGGCTGTTTTAGCCTTGCATTGCTGTGACCAAAAGACCCGACAAGAACAACTCAGAGAGCCAACATCACCGCCTCCAAGAAGCCTTCCCAGATTCCCCTTTTCCAACATCTGGGAATCGTTTCCATCTCCAAGCCTCATATTACTTTGCATAGATCTCTTTTTTATGCTCAGACCCCTGTTATGTGGTAAGGTCACATATCCAATGTGGGCTGGGTTCCCTGCCCCGCCATGGGTTCTAGGATGCAGGGGTGTCTGATGCACAGAATCTGTTTCTCCTTTTTCCTTCAGCCAGCTCCTGACTCCTCATCATACACACATTGGTCTATACAGGTGCACGACCCCTGTTCCGATGCCACACTTGGGCCTAACGAGGCCTCAGACTGCTTTCCTGTGGGGGGCTTGGTAGACGGACTCACTGTCCCCCTCCAGGTGCTTCCTGGGCTCTCCTCTCAACAAACAGCTTTACTCCACAATCCGTCCCTACAGGAGGCCGGCCCGGCTCCTCCTGCCCTCCCTGAGTCTGACCCACTTGCCGATTGGCGGCTGGGCCTTTTTCCTGGGTGGGATGCCAGGCTCGGTTTGCCCAGTCGAGGCCACCAACATGCTTCCTGAGATGCCTGCTTTCCTGTGGAGCAGAAGGCAGTGTCCCCTGCTCCATCCTTAAGTAGACAAAGAGCCTGCCTTCTGGACCTCACAGGGCCCAGGTCAGAGCTGCGTGGGTCCAAGCTCCGTGCTCTCAGCCTGGACACCATCTCTGATACAGCGGACTCTTCTTCAAATCCCACTGGAGGGGCTGGAGCAGTGGCTCGGCTGTTAACGGCGCTTGCCTGGCATGCGCGAGTACACGGGTTCAAACCCCAGCACCACGCACACAACTGAGGGTCAGAGCAATGAAAGCCATGTGAAAAACTCAGTAAAAATGTATTCTCTCTCACTGTCCCTCTCTCAAAAAAACAAACCCACTGGAAAGAGAGCAGCCTCTGCGGAATCTTACAGGGACAAGAGGCAGGGGCTAAACTGTGGTATTCCCAGGATCTAAAGGTCACTAAGTGACAGAGTTAAAAAGAAAAAAATGGTAATGATCTTTCCTAAAAGCTGAGAACAGAAAGCCAAGTTGCATGGAGTCTCTTCAAGCACCAAGCAGAAAGAGAAAAGAGAAAAGGAAAGAGAGAAAGGTGGGACAGATCACTCCTTCCCAGGAAGTTCCCAACCAAGCGCACTCCCTTTGCTCAAAGATTGTTTTATGGGCTGTGTTTTCAAAAAGAAGTCGAATAAGGTTTTGAAATATCATTGAATGCTTCCAAGAAAACGCAGAAGCCGGAACAGAGAGGGAGGAGGTGTTGCCTCCCTGGGCAGGAGCCACCGGGTGCCCAGGATGGTCTGGCCGGCTCTGGCCACGGCTGGCCAAGCCCAGGGCAGAGGAGGTCATCTTGCAGAGAGGCCATGGGACCACCCTGGGCTGGGCGGCCCCGCAGACAGCTGGGCACCGGGCTTGGAGGGAGGGTGGAGACTCTGTGTGTCTTGGCAGCGCCCGGGAGGAGGGTCGGGGAGATAGTCGGTTTCTAAGAAGGGCGTTTGCATCTCCTGGGCTGGCTCCCTGCGGGCAGAGCAGAGGGTGAGTTGGAAGCAGAGAGGGAGATGGGAGTGCGGGAGGCTGGGGGCCAGGTTTCTGCTCCTCCAGACAGCACAAGAGCAGGGACTCTGTTCATGCACCCTGTGACTGAGGCACAGAAAGCCACGCAGAGTCTCTCCCTTCTTCCAGACTGGGACTTAGGTCAACTGTCACCAACTGCCACCTTCCAATACCATCAGGAGGAAATTTAGGAATGTGCTTCATTCAGCCGGCCCGTGTGTCACCACATGAACATTAGGAGTGGACCTGGCGGAGCGTCCACCTACCATTTGGAGGCATTGGGATCCTTGTGTATTAGCCGGTGTGAGCCGGGTTCTACTCGGAGGGGCCTGGGCCTCTGCATCCTGAAAGACACACTCGGCTCACCCTCAGTCTGTTCAAGGGTACCAGAGATTGGGTTGCCAAAGTCAGTCCCTGCTTCCTCTTTAACCCCAATGCACCCGCCCATTAGCTGCCGTTGAGCTCCATGCGGGACAGCTGACGTTGACCTTCCCTGGGGAACTGACCTGGGCTGAGTGAAGCCAGTCACCTGGAGGCGGAGGCCAGTAGGGGTGCAGACCTTGGTTTAATGCAATGGTCCTCAGCCAGAGGACGTTGGGCATGTCTAGGGACCTTTGGGGTTGTCTTGACTAGGGGCATGCTACTGAAGTCAGGTGAGCAAAGGTCATGGGATTCTGCTCAATATCCCAGGAAAGCCCCAAATGTCACTAGATCCAAGATGGAGAACCCCAGAGCAATTTCCTTCCCTATCTGCTGATTGACAGATGACTCCCCCGTGCTCCCTCACATGGTACTCCGCTCTCCCTCCTCAGCCCACGCAGGTGCACTTTGGAGCAGAGAAGCCGGTCCAGGACATCTGACTGCAGAAGGCAACCCGGGGTATTTGGGAAGAAATTTGGGGTGCTCAGGAGAGACGGAACCTCCTGCCTTGTGTCAGGTTTGCAGGAGCAGCGACTGAGAGGAGGAGCCTCCCGGAGTGATTTATTAAGGAAATGGGCCAGGAGAAGCCAACAGACTATGAGGGGAAGAGGAAGAAGCCAAGCCAGGGTGAGATTCCAGCAAAGTCCCGGCTTAGCCTGATCCTGCGGGGAGCTTTGCTGCGTAAATTATAGCTCGGAGTTGGTCCCAACGTTCGAGGCAAAGGAGCGGGGGCTCCCGTGCTCATTGGCCGTTTGAGCTTCCCAAGGAGTGGTGCTGGGCTCCTGTGCTGGCTTCCAAGCGGAGCAGCCGGTAGCCTCTGCACGGACCTCCAAAAAGGGTCACAGGTGCAGCCACAAGGGCTCCCAGAAGCTGAGGGTGTCATCACCAACCCAGTAAAAAAGAATCTGGGTGGAAGGAGCCCACAGACCACCAAGCTGCTAGGGTACCCATGACCACTTGGAAGCTAGAAGTGACCTCGGTGGGTCTCTATTCACACCAAACCCTCGCCATCCATTTTACCCAGACTTCCCCTGGCATCGTAAAAGGTTACAGACCTCTCCCTGCGGTGATTTATCTGTCTCCAAGGTTGTTCGTTAAAGAACACATCTGTGCATGAAATCCACTGGGCTTGATCAGCTGAGCCGTCTCTTCACTGCCCTACAAACCTCTGGAGAGGTAACCATCTCTGGCATGTTCTTTAAGGCACCCATGAGTTGGAGGGCACTTGAGAGCTTTGGGATTTTCCTTCCAAAATTTGCTGCGGACCTTCATTCTTTGCAGAGAGAGTTTCCCATTCTGTTTGATTATCCAAAACCAAGTCCAAAGATGGGGGCTCCTCTCCTGGGTGCTACGGAACTCGCCGCACCCTGAGCTCCTCTCCTGGGTGCTACGGAACTCGCTGCACCGGGAGGCTCACTACTTTGCAAGGGATATTTTGACAAAATACCAGATTGGGTGGCTTCTGTGACGTAAATTCTTGTCCCACTGTTCTGGAAGGTGGGGTCAGAGCGTGTGCAGGGTTGGTTCTTCCTCAGGCTGCCAGGGTAAATCCATTCCATGTCTCTTCCCTCACCTCCGCTGTCCCCAGCCGTGGCTGACCGACATCTTGCCATCTCTGCCCCCATCTCGACACGGGGGTCTGCTTGCGTGCGTGTGTCTGCACCCGAATTTCTCCTCTAGGTGAGACACCAGTCGTGTCTAATTTAGGACCCATCCTGCAGCCCAGGGTAAACTGCTCATCTTCCCAGATGGCCCTGCAGGGACCCTGTTTCCACGCGAGACCCCATTCTAGGGCTTTGTCCTGTGCATATTTGGGAAGCACAACTCATTCCACAGCAAGGGGTCTCACAGTAGGGCAGGCTGCCACCTTGTGTGGTCGGGGATGATGTTAGAGGGAAGGATGGGGGGCGGGTTCACCGGGCGGAGGAAGGTGGCGCTGTGGGTGGCAGGGTGGCTATGGTGAGAACGGCTGGCCCTGCCCGCAGACTCTGGGAGCCTCCCTGTGGCACAGACCCCTTGTGCACCTCTCCTAGCCGCTCCCAACTGCCTTTGGCCCCCAGCTCTCTCCACGTGCACACACACTCATGCGTTCCCAGTTCCGGGTCAGCAGCTTGCCGCAGGTGACAACCTGACAGTGCCACTCTGGGTTGACTCTGCCCATGGTTTGTAGATACCCTCAGCGAGGGGAGGTCTATGCCCTCACACCTCCTGGGAGTGGGGGAATCGATCACCACAGGGCCACCTTGACCAACAGAGGTGGGAACAGCTGCTAAACACTCCCCTCCTTCCGGCCCCTGAGACGCCATCTGCAGGACTCCTGTGGTCCTGCACAACGTGCACTGGATGCCTATAGCAGTGGCCCCTCCGCACCTGCCTTGATCTTTGTCCCACTGCCTGGGATCAGTTATTCAGTTTACTCTCTCTGCATAACCCTTGCCTCAAGCTCTGCTTTAAAAAGGCTCAGGCTAAGACCTTCCAGGAAATTCCACTGGTAGGTGGGGATGGGCTTCTCCCTAGGGCCAACAGCAATGCCCTGAGTGGACACAGAAAGATGTCAGAGGGGAGAATTAGAGTGAGAAGGAGAGAGGGGCGGGTGGGGGGCTGCAGCGTCTTCGCAGTTCCTGAGAGCTGATGGGGTCAGCAGCTTAGGGCAGCAGTGGAATCCCCTTGGGCTCCAGTCCCCCAACCCTGGGACATTCTGCAACTATTAGCTGCAAGTTGGTTTCACTAGCAGGTGGCCCTCCTCACCCCCACCCCCAAACACCGCTCTCCCAAGGGCACCATCTCCGCAAGTGCAGCGTCCCGGTTCCCTGGGACAGGGTCTGCCAGGCGAGCAGCCCTAAGCTAGCGGGCACTCTCAGATCCGTAGCCAGCCCTGGAAGCCTCGAAGCCTCACCTCCCGCCTCGCCCCCCAGAGTGGGACCTGGGCACGTTGCTTAGGCTCTTCGTACCTCGGTGTTCGCATCTCTGCCAAGGGGGTCCCAACAGTGCTGGCCTCCTGGTGTGGTGACAAGCTCTAGGGGGCAGGTCCCCACCTTGCCTGGACCCCAGGGAGCATTGGTTTCTGGGGCAAGGGGGGCAGGAACTGGACCACCAGGGGAGTGGCAGGGGCTGGCACTGTTCTGCTTCCCCATCGAGGGTGCTGGTGACTGGTGACAAGTGAGGGCAGGGGCACTCTTCTTACCTGTCACACTTGAAGAACAGCTTGTATTATCTGCTGCTGTTGGTGCTGTAACTAATTCCAAGCCGTGAAGTGGAGGAATTCCTGGATGCCCACACTCCAGCGGGCCCTTTTCCCCCCAGTACCCTTGAGCCGAGGCCCTGGTCTCCGCTGGGGGTCACTCGGAGGTGGGAAAGTGCTGTACTGATTCCTCCATCTATTGAATGGAAAGAAATGATCTCTGCCTGATTCCAAAATCCTGATAGGGTTTTCCGTGTTCCTGATGGGGAAACTGAGGCTTGAAATGGCACCAAAGCCTTTGGAAGGACGCGGAGTCTCATTCCCAGCCCGACCCGCTCAAGGAAGAAGACTTGCAGTACCAGCACGGCGCCGGGTGGGGGCGCAGTTGCAAGCGCTTTTGTCTCAGTATTGTCCCCGTTTTACAGAAAAGGGAACTGAGGCCTGAAGCATCGAGGTCACGGAAACAAAGTCCATGCACCTAACTGCAGTTCTTGCCGGCAGGTCCCTGGGCTTTGGTGGGCTGCCCCAGCCCTCTGTCCCTTTCCCCCTCGCCCTCAGCCCTGCCCTCTTGTCCCCTCCCCCACCAGTGCTTTCCGCCGGGCTGGGTCCTTGCCAAGTCCCGGGCTGTCACAACGTTCCCATCTTTGATCACCACTCAGCCCAGATGTTGGGCTGATCAAAGGCAGCTGTTGCCTGGACCCTCCCCAGAGCGCTGGGCTGTGGATGCACAGAGCAGAGGCCTGGTGGGACAGACACGTGAGTGCACAAGAGTGACTGACAAGGAGCCTTGCTGGGCGGGGCTCTGCTGGGTGTGCAAGGGAGCCAGGCTGCGGCCCTTCCTCGAGGGTGCAGGTCTCAGAAGGATGCTTGCTGGGCAGAGAAACTGGCTCTCTAGGAAATGCAGCCACTAGGTTCAGGGGCCCTGGGCTGAGAACAAGTCAGGAGGTTGGCAGCAGCTGCACTCCTGGAGGTAATTCCCATCATCCCTCTGTGCAAGTGCTCAAGAGCCAAATGCCCTGTTACCACGAATTACGTAGGAAGCCAAGCATGCAACAGCATGTACAAGATAAGCCTGTGAGTTTTTGTTTTCAAAATGCAGTTAAGAGGGCCAGACGTGGTGGTGCATGCCTGTGATCCCAGCAACTCAGGAGGCTGAGGCAGGAGGATTGCAAGTTGGAGGCCAGCCTCAACAACTTAGCAAGGCCCTAAGCAGTTTAGACTGTCTCAAAATTAAAAAAAAAAAAAATTTTAAATCTGGGAGTGTGTCTCAGTGGTTAAGCACCCCTGGGTTCAATTTCCAGTACCAAAATAGAAAAAAAATACAGTTAAAGGGAAAGAGGGCAGAAGACTGGAGGGGCGTATACCAGAATAGTGACAGTGGCTGGATCTGTCATTCATTCATTGACTTGACACGATTTATGGGCTGATTCTCAATAGTACATAATATTAAATGTTCACTGGGTTTTTTTGGACAATTGATGCATTTTATTTTTATTAAATATTTTTAAAATTTGAGCAAAATGCAGCGTTGCCTCCTTGGACACCAACTCTCTAAAGACACGATGCAACTGTAAATACGCGCAGAGGTGACGGATGGCCCGATACGAGGCCGAGACATGTAAGGAGCCCCAGCACCTCTGGGTGGAAAGCCAGTTTCCATTTTCCACAGGCAAAGGGGGATTTACAGTGAGCCGGTGTCACCGCCCCTCCTGGCCCCGGGATGGGGCACCGCCTTCGTGGGGCGTGCGGCCTGCGCTGAGTTCTTTGCAGGCCTCATCTGCACCCTCCAACCTCAGTTGCTGGCTTTCCCAGGTGCAGAAGCTGAGGCAAGAAAGACCAGGATCTGTGGGGAGCTGCTGTGCCCTGCAGATCACGAGGGCTCAGAACTTCCCAGAGCCACTTGCTGAACGCGGCTGTGATTAAACACGAGAGTGGAGGCGGAGCTCTGCCTTAGAGCACTTGCCTAGCGCGCAAGGACCTGGACTCCCTCCATCGCCACACAGCAAAAGGAGGGGGAAACCCTGAATTATATTAACTTACAATTAAATGAATTATATTAAAACGCTCAGGATGCCTCCCCTCATTGTCTCATGCCGTTGGTTTATTCGTGGCTGGGGGATTATCAGGAACTGGAGATTTGGGGTCACTCTTTCCCGTAGCAGGAGTGTCTGTGCTGTGGATATGGACAGCTGCTGTGCAGCAGGTGTGATGCTTTAGATACAAGGTGCGCCCCAAACCCTCACGTGTGGCAGGTTGGGAGAAAGTCTGGAGGTGGGCGGATTGGGGTGTGAGAGCCTGAACTAACTGGTGCGGTGATCCAGCCCAATGGGTTAACGACGGGGTGTGGCCCCGGGCAGGTAGGCTGTGGCTGCAGGAGGTGGCTCATGGGTGCCTGTGGGGTTTATGTTTTGTCCTTGGACAGCAAAGCTGTCCCTCTGCTTCCTGAGCTGCTTTCCCACCCGCCACCCTGATGTCCTGCCTCTCCTCCGGCACCAACCAGAGTTGGCTGTCTCTGCGCTGAGACCTCCACAACCGTGAGCCTGGATAAACTCTTCCCCCTGTAAATTGTTCTTGCTGGTCTGGGCACAACAGAAAAAAAAAAAAAAACCCCACACAGCAGGAGGCAGGAATCTCCTCCCACCCAGGGGCTCTGTTCCCCATTTAGCCCTGGGCCAGGATTCAAAACAAGCTGGATCCTTCCTCATGCCCGCACTGACATGCCACCACCTCAGCCCCTGAAAGAGCTCCAGGGCCACCTAAGGCTGGTGTCAGAGCCACCCAGCACCAAGTCCCCCACGTCCCTAAAGAATCAAAATGTAAATTTCGTGGATCGTTCTATGTGAAATGAAAAGGTGTGAATTGGATCCTGTTCTCTTGCTACTAAAAGCTTTGTTTAAAATTGTCAAATAAAAAAGTGTGTTTAAGGTGTGTGACGTGATTTGAAACACCTATACAGCGCAGAAGGACAGGCACAATCCAATTTACCCAGCACCTTCCCAGTACTCAGTGGCTCTACACTGAGCCACCACCCCAGCCCTTTTTATTGTTTATTTGGAGAAAAGATCTTGCTAAGTTGCTGAGGCTGGCCTTGAACTTGCAATGCTCCAGCCTCAGCCTCCCAGGTCACTGGGATCACAGGCATGCGTTAAACAAAGGTGCCAACCCTGACTTCAGCCCTGAACCAGCGGTGCGTACCAGCCTCGCAGCGCCCATAGCCAAGAGCTATGCAATGTTGGTGAGAATCGTGACTCTACCCTCTGGCCAGCTGCTGAACACCAGGGTGCGTGCCCAGCACTTTGAGGTCATTTTCTGGTCCATTCCTCATGTGGGTATTGAATCTGTTCATGGAAGCCCACCCAGGGCTTTTCTACTTCCCCCAGGCAAACTTTGCACAAACCATCAGCCTTGGGAACAGAAGAACAAGGACAAGAGGAAGCATGGTTTAGAGAGGTCCTGAATCTTCTCTCCCGAGGCAGCACCTGTCTTGGGATGATCACAGAAACCGCCAGTCACAAGATCTCTGAGGGCCAGCAGGCTGGAGCGACAACCTTCCAAGACCAACTTTGACCCCACGGGAGGGACATTTCCTAGAAAGATCTGGCCTCTCCCAGCCTCAACACTGGACTGCAGGGCTCGGATTCCCTGCCTGTGAACACCTGGAGGGCAGGAACGGCCCCTCCCTGCCCTCTGGTCACCGAGACCCAGGAGAGGTGACAGGACACCTGGAGGTGCCCTCTAAGTGGCCCATGGCTCTGCTCCCAGGGCTGGAGTCCCCCGCCCCTGTGCTATGGCCCCTAAGAGCACGAGACCAAAGAGGGGGCTGATCAATCACCGGGACTTTAAGGACCGTTGGCTTTTGGACACTGTGTCCTCTCAGTGTTTCTCTTAGCTACATGGTAACACCCGTTTGTTTAGAACTCACAGCAAATACATCTTGGAGAGGACTTTGATCCCTGGCAGCTGTGTACGTGTGAGTGAGGCCGGGTCCCAGGGGCAGAGAGAACATGGGAAGAAGGCGGGCCGGGCTGGTCTCTCTCAGGCCCTCTGGGCTTGGCGGCCTCACCCCAGCATGCCATGCTCAGAGGCAGAAATGAAAGCAAAAACCCAAACCCCGGTGTCAGAGGGTCCTGGGTTCAAGTCTTGGCTTTGCCACTTTCCAGCTGTGTGACCTTAGCAAGCCACTCAACCTCTCTGGGCATCACTGTCTTCATCTGTAAAATAGACATCCTAACAGTTCCGGAAGTCAGAAGCTTGCACAGGAGCAAATGGGATCACCCACTCCAAGAGCCTGGGGTAAGGCAGGAACCTAACAAATCCTTGAATGAACAGACATTTTGGCTCTGCTTGTGAGAAAGGCAGCGACACTGGGATTAAAATATCACGGATGGCGCCTCCGCTATCCAGCCTCCTGACCATCTGTGAGCGACTTCCTGCCGAACTTCAGACTCCTCATCTGTAAAGTGGAAACCATAGCTCTCCCCCTCATAGGGAGGTCAGCGTGAAAATGAGCTAAGGCCACATTCCACCTGCGCGTGCTTCACACTCTACAAATCCTTCCTGCATTGATCAGCAGCAGTGCCCTTGGGTGCTGTGTGACCACAGGTATGGCCCCTACCTCTCTGATTCTTACCAGAAAAAGATAATAAAAATAATCAAGAATAAGAAGAGCCATAAGAATGCCTGCCCGGTCAAGTTGAGGGGAGGGTATGGGGACAGCCCCACATGCTGGTCATCCCACAAGGACAGACAGTGTGACCTTTACCCATGTTTCCCACCTGGCACCCAGGAAGCGGTCTCCACTCACTGATTCAGACCCAGCATGAGGTGTGGCCCTGTTTTCTGGAGGAGAATGCTCATTGCCGCCATGGGAGATGGCAGGAGAGGAGCTCAATTCCACTCCTACCCTTCACCATCAGGAGCAGCAAGCCACGGGCTCCTTCCAAGCCCAGAGAAGCCTCTTCCATGGTCCTCTCATGCACAAAAGACTGTAAATGTCTCCTCCTTCGGCCCTGAGTGTGTTAGGGCTGGCTCCACGGCTGGAAAACTACATTTCCCAGCATGCCTTACAGCTGGAGGGTCATGTGACTGAGTTCTGGCCAATGGTAAGCAGCTGTAAGTTGTTGGGAGACACCCTCTAGGAAAGAATTCCCAAAGACACCCCTGCAGTTATCTGACCTTGCAGGTAAGGGCACTTGCTCCTCTCCTCTCCTCTCTCCTGTCTGGAATGTGGACTTGATGGCTGGAGCACCATAGAGGTTCTATTCTGAACCAATGTGGCCTCACGGTTCATGAAGGTCCCCGCAGCTCCTGCCATCTCATCTCCATTCCAGACAGACAGTGTGCACCAAGGGGAGAGTTCAGTGAATTTCATGTGCAGGTAAACCTCAGCTTTAATTCTCTTTACATTTTAAGCGGTCCTGGAAGGGTGGACATTTCTACGGCCTTGCTTCCCACCGTTATCAACAGCACTGATTCCCACACTTGAAACTTGAGTACATGTGTCCAACGATGTCCTTGGATAAGGCCGAGAAATGGAACTGCTGTGAAAACTCCCAGTCATATCAGTCTCCAAAGGACCTTCTACTCCACTCTACCCGGGACTTGCAGACGGTCTATTTCCAACGCCCTCCTCCACACGTTGTGCTTTGGCCGATGGTGGACATCAACCGTCTGCAGACCTCATTTTCAGAGCTTAGGGGTTGCTGCTGGAGTCTAGGACCAGGGTCCAAAGATGCCCTGATGACCTCTCCAGCCTGGGTGACTCTGCCCCTGGGGACATGTGGCAAGGCTGCACAGCTGGGGAGCACTGCTGGCTTGTAGTGCCTAGCACCTCTCCAGCCACAGAACAACCCACAGGAGTACTGAGTACTTGAGTAGCACTCGACCGGTACTAAGCTTAAGCACCCTGTTCTGAGTCAGTGCTGGGCACCAGTGCAGTGGACTCCACCCAGACGGCTCCAGGAAGCTCTCCCAGCTGTGGGCAATCAAGTGCCCTCTTTTGAAATGGCATTCGGGTCCCTGTGGGGAAGCTGGTCACGTGGCCTGCTCCTCCCTTCCTGCTGGGCCCCATCGCGTGCACCAGCCCTGCGCAGGCTGGTTCTCTGAGAACCTGCAGAGGGACTGGCCTGAGTCCCTATGGACTCAGGAGGCCGTGAGAAGATGTCACAGACAGGGGACCTTAAACTACAGACATGTGACTCCCCCAGTTATGGAGGCTGGAAGTCTAAGGTCAAGGACAAGGTCAAGTCGGCTCTTGGTCTCTTTCCCTGGCTTGTAGGCAGCCACCTTCTCACTGTGACCTCATGGTGTCCCTCTCCCTCCTCTTATGGGGACACTAATCCTACTGGATTAGGGCCCCGCTCCTATGACCTGATTTCACCTAATGACCTTGATGAAGTCCCTGTCTCCTAATATAGTCACACTGGGGCCAGGGCTCCTACCTGTGAATGGGGCAGGGACTCTGCCGCTGTCCCCTCTTACACAGACACTTGGATACAGCCACAGACTCACTCGCTTCTTCTGTGATGAAGGGAAAAGGGAGAAGGGGCCATCCTTCTGCAAAACACCATCAGCACTGGCCTCTGTTGCCTGCAAGTGCCAGGCCTGAGCCCAGGACCATGGGGACGTGGGGGGCACCAGGGAGACACACTGTGACCCACACCCTGACTCCACCAGCCAGATGGTGGCACATGCCTGCAGCCAGAGAGAAGCCAGGGAGGCTGCGGATAGAGGCTGGCCTTTCCTCCCTGGAGCAGGGCGTCAGGGGGGCTGCCTGGAGGAGGTGTGGGAGAGGAGTCTCCACATTCCCTCCCCATCCCTGTAGAATGGAACTTGCTTCACGTTCACAGAAACACAAGTCCCTCAGCTTAACCAAGGAAAAAGGGATGCTCATGAAAGTGCACCCCCCCAAAAAAAAAGGGAAAACAGGGCTTAAAATAGCGAGCTGGAGGGAAAATCTCACTGCACCGCCAGGAGGCTGCGCGGTCCACCCGTGGAGCTGTGCCGCTCTCGCAGTTCTAGGGTGAATTCGGCCAGCCCCACGTCCTCTGCAAACGTCTGGGCATCTGGTGTCTCCTGGCCTCCAGCTTTGAGAGCTGGACTCTCACACCCAGACTTGGGAGATGGGGGCAGCAGGCGGTGTCCCGCGGGTGGCCGCGCCCACGTGTGGAAGCTGGGCGCTTTCCTCCTGAGGTGGGGTTCACTCCGTGCTCCACACTCTGCGCCTGTGTGCGCGCGCACAGCCCACAGCGAGGCCGGGTCCTGGAATCAGGCTGGAGCTGCAGCTGCTCTGAGCACCAGGCGTGGCAGCAGTGGTGCTAGGTGACTTTGGAGGCCGGGCAAAACGTGCACCCAGTTCCTGCCTCCCTGGAGGCCAGCTGGGTGCCACAGACGTCGGGTGGAGAGGCAAGCTGGGGCCCCGCGGCTCTGTCTGAGTTCTAACCCAAGTGCCCCCAGGGCAGTCGCTCCCAGGTGGGGCTTGGGTGCCTGGATGGTGCAGTCTGATGTCACCTCGGATCCATCCACCCATAGCCTCGAGACCCAGTACCCGGAGGCGGTGGAAACCAGGAGCTGGGGCCTCGCTGGAGCAGGCCCTTGGGGACTGCATCTTGTCCCTCAGCCCTGTCTCTCTCCTCCCTCATGCCCATAGTCTCAAAGCACCCGAGCCACAGCAGACGGAGGAACTGGAACCTCCCAGACCACAGGGCAAACCCCGCTTTCCTCTGCTCCAGTGCTTTGCCCGGGCATTTTGACCCAGCAGTGGGAAACTGCCCGGTTTACACCCAGCCATCCAACCTGTGCCCTAGAGCCCCACGTGCTCTCCAGGGCTGCCGGAGCGAACCACAATCTGCAGAGATGAGCTCCCCACAGCTGGGGGGCCTGAAGTCCAGAGCCGAGCTGCCAACAGGGCCCTGCTCCCTCCGAAGTCTCCACAGAGAATCTAGCGCCGGTCTCAGCTGTTGGGGCTGTCCTGGGTGTTCCTCACCCTACCCTGGCGGGGCTCCCATCCATGCCTCCATCCGCCTGGCTCTCTTCTTACGAGAACGCCTTAACCTGGCACAGGCTCCTCTGAACTTGACTAGGCCTGGGAAGACCCTATTTCTAAATACTTCCATGACTCCTTGGGGAGAACACAGTTCAACCCACAAGGTGAGCTCAACTGAGGACCGGAGAGGTAGAGTGACTTCCCCAAGGTCACACGCTTGGCTAAGAGCCGAGACAGAGTTGAAACCCAGATTTGATTACAGAGGTTTGTCCTTAAGGTACCGCTCAGCTACCCTGGTGGAGACAAAATTGGAATTGAAATCATCACAGCAAGATAAAGGCATCCTCCTCCTTGCCCCAGAAGCAGGGACTTGACCCTAAAGAGAGCCCAGCGATCCTGAGTCGGGCGGAGCCTCCTTCACCAGAGAGGAGAGGAGGGGGCGAGCGGTGCCCACCCTCCTGTGCCCCACCTCCTTCCTCCTCCTCCATCCTGCGTGGCTCCGCACCCTCTGGATTCCGGGCAAAAGGAAATTGCCCACCAGAGGCCACAGGAGGGGGAGATGTTGGGTTGGGACGTTTGCGCCACCTCTTCTCTGCAGGGCCACCTTGGGCTCCCCCAGATACTGCCCTGCACACGCCCCTCGCTGGGCCAGGAGCCAGGCCCTCCCCTCCCACTTCAGCACTAGAAACGGCCACTGCTCCTCCCTGTGACTGTCCCTGGGTCCTGTGCTCCCTTAGTGTCTCTGGGCCAAAACCAAGGGGTCTCAGGGGAGGGGCACCGTTTGCCTCTTCCCACTTCCGGAGGCTCCTGGCGTCGCTTGGCCAGTGGCCACATCGCCCCCATCTTCAAGGCCAGCATCTCCAGACCCCGCCCTGCCCTTGGCTGTCTGCACTCAAAGGCTTCGGCTTCAGTAACTTCCTGCAAGGTCAAATCTGTGGAAGCAAAACTATTTACCAAACAACTCTACAGCCAGGCGCTCCGTTGGCAGGGTCCTTCTGGCAAGAAAACAGGGTTCTGTTTCCCTTCAGAGGCAAAAATTAGGACTAAGCCCCACTGACTGTGCCTCTGGCC